>JSYV01000065.1:0-32991 GCA_000787455.1 Evansstolkia leycettana | reverse complement strand
GCTCAGTGCGATGACTCGCTCAGTGCTGCGGCTCGCTCGGTGTCCGATTACGTTATTTGTACTGCACTATTTAAGGGGGTTCGGGTTCTCAGGAATGTCCGGTTCGATGATGGATTACGTTATCGAAAACTCTCACCTGCTGCCTTAATTTCCAATATTGTGTCTGTAATCAGATAGCGCTGGCGCCCGGCGTCTGTCATTGTACTGTAGCACTCAGGTCCTATGTCGAGAGAAAATACATATCTATCAGTGTCGCCATACACCAGCCACAACGGGACATAGTATGAGTTTAAATCCAGAACATTTCCATCGGATACAGAAGTAGGGTTGAGCGAGATGAGGTGATGTCCGAAGCAATAATACTACGAGGAGGAAACGAAGAGAAGATGGAAAGGTCAAGTATATACCGTTCATGCATTGCGAGTAGAAATCCAGGTCTGACGGTCAAAGAGAGATTCGGTTCGGACGGTCAACGATAACATAAAACAGAACCGTCATGCTGGAACAACTGGGTCGCTAATGATGGATGACATGCTTCGCATTCTGTTCAGTAAAGAAGCATAAGTATAAGAAAGCCAGGAAGATTACTATATAGTTAATCAGGGTTCCCGGGAAGTCATGGAAGGCGAGTCGAGAGAAGAAGAGAGGAGGAAGAGATGCAAATTAGAGGAAGAGAGGGGAGTACTTATACCCCATCATCTACATCTTTGTCTGCGGGGAATTCCTCTCCATTGTGAATGGATTGTCTTTGTCGATTCCGTCAATCAAACAGAGCAACTGGATTGAATGCATGCAAATCAGTGTAGGAGCCTGTGTAGACGTGATTGCATTCTTTCTGTGTCACAGTCCTTCCAGCCATGAATGGAAACGACTGTATGCCCATCGAAAGACGGATTATTGTGAAAGGAGTCAAAGGACGTTGTCAAGGTGGGAGGCAAAGAGAAAGACCAAAATCATTCCTGCTATCATTCATCATCTAACAAACTGCAGTACAGTATCTGTAACCAAAAAAATAAAGATAAAGCTCGATCCTTCAGGAGGTAATGCTGTACTTTTAACTCCTATCAATTAATGGATTCAATCAATATTCCATCAGATCTGACTCCGTCCAATTCTCCTGGGCGATGAGAGATTCCAGGAAATAAACGAATTTTGATATCTCAAGCTCGCGGAATGCATCCATGCACATGAAAACACAGTATGTATTGAAAGCTCGCCAAGTTTACGTCCCATCTTTGTACACAATATTTTGCATCGTCCCCTTAAAATCTCAAGTCCCAGCCAATCTTAGGCCCCAACCGAGGAAGCTCATCCGCAACACTCTGCACATCCTTGTCACCTCTGCCACTAAGATTCAGAACAATATTCTCACCCTTCTTCATCGTCTTGGCGAGCTCAATGGCACCCCAGACGGCATGAGACGACTCAAGAGCAGGAATGATACCCTCAAGCTCAGCCAAGAGACGGAATCCCGTGAGCGCCTGGGCATCAGTGGCGGCGATGAAGCGGGCGCGTTCAGTGTCCTTCCAATTGCTGAGCTCGGGTCCAACACCGGGGTAGTCGAGACCAGCGGAGATCGAATGAGTCTCAGAGATCTGACCATGCTCGTCTTGCAGGACGTAGGTGCGGACACCGTGCAACACACCCTTGGAGCCACCGGTCAAAGTAGCAGAGTGTCGCGGCGTGTCGATACCGTCACCTCCGGCTTCGACACCGAGAAGCTTGACGCTTGGGTCCTTCGAGAAAGGGTAGAACATGCCGACGGCGTTGCTGCCTCCACCGACACAAGCGACAACGGCATCGGGGAGTTTGCCGATGAGCTGTTTCATCTGCTCCTTGGTCTCGTTACCGATGACCGACTGGAACGTGCGAACAATGGTAGGGAAAGGATGAGGTCCGATAGCGGAACCAATGATGTAGTGCGTCGTATCCAAGTCGACGACCCACGCGCGGAGCGCCTCATTGACGGCATCGCGCAGGGTCCGGCTACCAGCATCCACCGCCACGACGGAGGCGCCCAATAGCTTCATGCGGAAGACATTCAGGGCCTGACGGCGGACATCTTCAGCGCCCATGTAGACAACACACTTCATACCGAACTTGGCGCAGACTGTAGCAGTAGCAACACCATGCTGTCCCGCACCAGTCTCAGCAATGATCCTGGTCTTGCCCAGCCTGCGGGCGATCAGAATCTGACCCAGTGCGTTGTTGATCTTGTGACTACCGGTGTGGTTGAGGTCCTCGCGCTTCAGCCAGATGTTAGCGCCACCAACATGCTCCGTCAGACGGCTGGCCAGGTGCAGACTGCTGGGTCTGCCCATATAGGGGTAGTAAGAACGGTACTCTTCCCAGAACTTGGGGTCATTCATAGCTTCCTCAAAGCCCCTCTCCAGCTCAGCCAGGCAGTCCATGAGTGATTCGGGGACATACTGTCCGCCAAACTCGCCAAAGCGCGATGGTTGCGCAGAAGGGTTGCCCGTGCCGTTAAGAGCATCCAGCTGATCGGCCAAGCCAGGGCCAGAGCCGGTCTGAGCCTCCGTGATGACCTCGGTAGGATGCGCCTGCACAGTCGGCTGCGCCTTCTCCACCACCTCCAGAACCTTGACTTCGCGAATGAGCGAGCCCTGCTCATCTCTTTCGAGCTTGCGACCAGTGACACTAGACAGGTACTCTTCAGCATGCTTGGCTGCCTGACCGGCGGGGGCCTGGCCCAAGACAGTGATGATCTGGCTGCCGATCACCACACCCTCCGCGATGTCCTGAACAGACAGGAAATGCTCACGGGTACTGACACCGAAACCCAACGCGGCAGGCACGTTACCGGAGTATTGGTGTACTCTTGACAGAAGCTCTGGCAGATTACTGCTCAATGTGCCTGTAGCGCCTGTGACACCCATGCGCGAGACGACGTAAATGAAAGAGTCGGCGATCTTGCAAAGAAGCCTCATACGGGCATCAGAAGTAGCTGGGGCAATGAGTGGAATGTAAGACAATCTGAAAAATTACCGCAATTAGCGAAACCACTTCTATCAAATCAAAACCAAGAGAAGCTCAGTCTTACCCGTGGCTGGCGCAAAGATCTCTGAAACGGACAGCCTCCTCGGGCGGTAAATCGACCATAATGAAACCGTTGACACCAGCCTCCTTGCAATCCTTGAGCATGCGCTCTTCCCCATATCGTAGAAGAGGGTTGTAATAGCCCATCAGAAGGAGGGGTGCTTTGAGACCTCTGTTTCGGGCCGTGCGGACCATCTCAAGTACGGTGGTCACAGTAACACCATTGGCCAGCGCCTGCGTGTTGGCTTTCTGAATGGTCGGTCCATCCGCAATTGGGTCTGTGAAAGGGATTCCAAGTTCGATGACATCTGTTTGAAAGGTATACAATGTTAGTTGGCTGAAGCATGAAAGAGATGGCACCATAATGATCAATGCCTAAGGACACAAGACATTGAGAAGGCAATACGCACCAGCACCACCATTCTCTAGACCAAGAAGGATGTCTACAGTCTCTTCAATAGTGGGAAACCCTGCAGTAATGTAGGCGACGAGAGCTGCACGCCTCTCCTCCTTGCACTTGGCGAATGTGCTCCGTATCTGCTCCATGCTTTCTGCGGATGTGTCAAGATCGTAGTGGGGCAAATTGGAGGGGGAAGAACTCTTCGGTCAAGCTCAATTACACAGAAGGAAAACTTCTTTGTCTGAAGGAAACAGAGTGAGAAGAAGAATGAGTGCTCCGGCAGAAAACAAGGAGAGGCACACAGAGAGGAGGTGAGGGAAGCGTATTATAAGAGACCAGAGGATGAGGTGAGCAGGATCGTATTGTGACTCTATTTGAATAAAGTTCGATTTCGTTTGACTCAATTATCTCTGATCAGGTGACGTGCTGATAAGATAAGCGGGCGGTGAGAGGAGCAGCTATTCTGCCTAGTCCGATCACTGGATACTAGTTACTATTTTCTCATGCCGATATGGATCACGATCACGTCAATTACTTTGTCATTCTTCTGTAACATGGATATGACAAAGACTTCAATACAAACCAGTCAATATCAAAGACACGCTCGAAGTCAATCCACAGAATTGCAGACAAAATCCAGAATATATCAATTCCAATTCCCATCAAACGCCACAACTATGCAAGTAGTAGAGGGTAAGAGTGCCGTATCGAAGGACTCCAAAATAATCAAAAACAAGGAGAACCTCA
The DNA here is from genome assembly GCA_000787455.1 of Evansstolkia leycettana. Classification (NCBI taxonomy): domain Eukaryota; kingdom Fungi; phylum Ascomycota; class Eurotiomycetes; order Eurotiales; family Aspergillaceae; genus Evansstolkia; species Evansstolkia leycettana. The sequence continues at coordinate 28,787 of JSYV01000065.1, read as the reverse complement.
CGTTTCCTGCCCTGCTCAACCTGTCCTAGAACCAGTATATCATGTACTTTTGAAGATCGCCAACCAAAAGCAAGTTCCGATGCATCTTTCCCACGAAATAAGCCCACCCAAATTCTACCCGGTATAAGGAATGACTGCATCGCCGTGCTATGCGGGGTATCTATACAATAAAGGAATGGAGACCCAATGCCCCAGAGTCATATGCAAAATCAAAAGGAGTGAACAAACACCGTCTAACATGCAAGAACAAGAATGCAAAATGCTGTATGTGGCGGGGCATCAAGGCGTAAAGGGTATTCGAAAAGGAGAGACATAAAATCATCAGAAGTAATTAAGTGGTGATAACCAACATGCTCGGGGTAAACATTACGTTGAGGTTCAAGCGCAACTGCTCGATCCAAGGGGTATCAAGGAATGAGAGAAAACCTGGAATCATCTGGAAAAGTCATGAGAAGGAGGAATGAGAGGTCGAATGCATCGGATGGAAGGACGACGGAGTGAAAGGAACAACATGATACTCCAACCAAAAGGAGCAGGAATATTGTCAGAACAGAAAACGCCGAATAATGCAAGTGGGAGATGACGAGAACACCAGGAACTGATGTCAGCACCTCGACAAGGGGGTATAATCGAGCAATCTTTGAAGCAGGGTGTATGCATCAAGCAAGCCCGTCCCTCCCTCGTGGTGAGCACAGAGTGCAAGGAAGAGCAAAGAATTGCGATGGGCCTTGAGAGCCATACCCATACAAGCCGTACAGGTGACTCCCACCCTCTACGGGCGGTTGGTAGAATCATGAACCGAATAGGGCATTGGGGCCACAAAGTGGTTGTAGCAGGTGCCGGTAGAAGGAGCGAAGTTGGGGTCACTAGTGCTACCGATTGCGTTCATGTCCCATGCAGCTCTACTGACCGGAGCAGGAAGCACATGTTGGCTTTGCTGCTGACAGATAGCCGGGTATGAGTACGGCGCGGGTACTGAGCTGTATGGTCGAGTGCCGGACGGTGTCATGGTCCTGAATTCAGGGCCGCCCGCCATCGACGACGCGGTGTGATCGACATGAGGTGAATACGCCGGTGCCGTCATATTAGTGCCGTATGTGCTCGATTGCGCCGAATCAGATACGGACTGCGGAGATGCGACATTATGGGGCTCAGTGCCCGAATCTGAAGCCGTGCCATTGCTGGCATAATTGGAACCGATCGGGGTCGGAAGCGCTGCCGCGGTCGAGGAGTAGCTGGCTGACTGGAAACTTGTTAGCAGGGACCTGCTCGTCGATGATTTTAATATCTTCCAGCCTGAGGATACATACGTATTTACCGATGATTTTCTTCAGCGCATGCGCTAGGATCTTCCACGGGAACACCTTGACATCCTTCTCGATGTTCCGAGGCTTAGGTGCAGGGAAACCCATGATGACTTTGAAGAAGTCCTCACTATCCGGCTTGGCCTTCGAAACCGTGAGCGGGCGGAAGCCCTCGAGGTTCCTTCGAATGCGGTTCTTCTCTTCAACGGTGAAGCGCACCCCCACAAGCGATTCCAGAAGGTAGATGGTGTCCACACTCGTGACGAAACATTCATCCTTTCCGTCCCAGTAGATGCAACTGATGCAAATGCTGTTTGGTGCTCGATCCTCCGGCGCCACGGGCTTGAAGTCGGCGTGGATGGTGCTACCGTTTTGCACTCGAGTGAACTGAACCAGGCGCCGTTTTGCTTCCCGCTCTTCTTTGCTCCAATTCTCAGTCATGGCGTCCAGGTCGCCGTTGAGCTTCAGAACAGCTTTTGACGGGTAGATCGCGTAAGGGTTGAATGCCTGTGCGTGGCTTAGGCTGCTCGCTTGCTGCAAGGTGGACGTCCGAATCAGCGTGGGGTTTGCCGGTCTGGCAGGCGACGACGGCTTGGAGAGACGAAGACCGTGAGCCAATGCGAGTCCCGGAGTTTTGGTGTCACTGCTCACGGAGGCAAAGGAAGGGCTCCATGACGGAGTGAGAGGGGACGGCGCACGGATGGCTGCTTGAGACGTGACTGAAACGCCGGGGTATTGGACGGGTCCAACACTGGGCGATGAAGCGCCTTGGTATGGAGCACCGTAGCTGGTCATCGCGGGTAAAGGCTGCAGAAATGGCGAGTACGACGCCGAGCGGTCCTCCCTGTACGTATAGCTGTCGGGCTGTTCCTTGATCGGGATGGGCTGCGCCGAGGGCCTCTTACTCGGCCGCGGAATGGCGTTTTCCGACAAGGACGAAACCCTGCGTTTTTTGGTGTCATCCCATGCGGATGGTTCAGAGGCTTGTTCGTAGGTGTAGACACCGACTTGAAGGGTCGTGGAATCGTAATTCTCCTGTGTCTCCATTGCTACCTGGAGGGGCACGGCGAATGACGGAGACCCAGTTGAGGCGAATAGGGGTGCGTCAACAGAGAGCGCGTATTGGAAAGCGGAGCCCTGGAAGCCGAGGAAATGTGGAATACATTCGCACTTCTTCGACCCAAACACCAGATACAAGGCGGCGTACGACGAAGTGTGAAGATCGTACGGTGATTGAATCTGCACGAAGACTCTGGTACCTTCACGACCTCGTTGGGGGCTGTAAGAGATCACCTCCGGCAGCTGACGGTGCTGAGCCCCCATCATGGGCGACTGAGACTCTTCATAAGAACTGGCATAGTCTTGATTCGTCATGTATGGGACGCAATCCGAGATCTGGCTTGCTTGGTCGGCCACCGGGGAGGGGACAAGCTGGGCGTTCACATATTGTGGCTGAGCGTAGCTGGAGTAAGAAACACCATCGTGAAGCGACCGCGTTAAGCTGTAATCTGTTTGGAACAGTCAGCATTGAACGTCCAAGACAACAGTTATGCACAGTATGACCCTTTTGCTCCGCTCTGCTTCGTCTGAAAAGAGGGGACCTCGGCGTCCAAAACATGTTTGGCAGGGTACTGACCTAGCAAGGCAGCCTGCGGTGGCTTCGGAAAAGCGGACATAGACAGGATGGGTTCAGACTTGGCCAAAAGGCCGTCTGAAAATGCGCCAACAAATTGTGACTCTTCAGGATCCGAGAAGTCTAATGACTCGTCTAGAATTAGGGGTGTTTGGAACTCCGGATCGAACTATATGGTAGCGGTGAGAGAACAACGTCAGCTGGACCGTCCTCGAATGGATGAACCACATTAACGAGACATGGAAGTGTAACACGTTCTGTAGATGGAAGTAAAAAGTAATGCGATGATTCGAGCTTTCAAGAGACAAAATGACTGCCGGGGCGGTCTTACCAGAACACCGTGTGTCTTCGAGTAAGCCAGTTTGAAGGTGTTGCAGTGACTGCAACAGACAGCACACCCTAAAGAAGCGAATGACTGAGAATTTATCTCACGAAACGATCGTACGCTGGAGAGTCACAAGGAGTTCTCCGAGACAAGACGAGTGACGATACGAAGCTGTTGTCAGTCCCAACAAAAGGCTTCGAATCACCATCCAGGAACCAACGAGAGGACCTGAGACCTGGAAAGGCTAGCTGCAGGTGATAATCAAAACCAAGTCTCTTTGCTTCAAGAAAGACCTTAGCAAGCGCTACTGAGGATCTGCTGGCATAGCAATGGACAAAGAGTTCGGCTTTGGCGATGAGTAAACCTGGGCCAGTATTGGTGCTATTCCTGAGGCGTTTCCCAGAAATTTGTCTGATGGAAGATGAGGAATGGTGATGTTTCTGATAACTTTTTGTTCACCAAGCGAGCTGAGTCTCAGAAGGCTCAAGCAGATTGGGTACTTGGAAAAGTGAAGATAATCGGGCGACGAACTGGTCCACTGATTAATACGAACACGTTCAAACCACGGAAAACGGCTCACTGCATAGGCTAGCAACACATACCGAGTGAAACGAAGAGACAAAGGTGCAGTAAGACACTGTAGAGAGCTTTGGGATGGGGTAATATGCCAATCCGGCTACTGAGGAGATGTCTCTGCAAGACGAGAGTGTCAACAACAGAAACAACAACAACGACGACGACGACGACAATGCACGTTTAATGACGCAGATCCGAAAGAGCAACGAGCATCTAGCAACTATACAATAGTGGACTCCAACTTTATCCAGGGCAAATCTTCAGGAAGCAAGGAGTATATGAACGAAAAGGGTACAGAGGGACCATGCAAGGCACCAAAGCGTTGGAACCAAGGGAAAAAAAAGTCAACTAACCTGACCAGATGAGCCGCTTCAGTCAATCGTAATTTCCACTGTCCAGAAGGGTGGAGGACTCAGACGATTCCTGCCAGTCCTGGTGTTGAAAGGTGCCCGTCAACTGAGACAGGGACAAGAAGGGCGCCGACGGCACTTGATGCTTTCAGGACCCAGGAACGATTGTCGCAGCGACGAGTTGGCCAGACCCCAACTGTGGCCTTCTGCAGGAATCACAGATGAAGAGGAGGGGGGAAATCACTGCTGAATCCAAAGTTGGAGATCAGGGTCGCAGCCTCCACCGAGACAAACGGGCTTTGCGAAATTGAAATTGCTCTACAGTAACCGCCTGTGTCGGTACGAACGAACGCACCGTATAATCGGAGCGCAGCACGTAATGTCGACAAGTTCACTGCGTCAATATCCTCCTCGGGGTTCTAGATCAGATACTCGATTCCTCGTTGGAAAAGTGACACGAGGGATCGGGATAAAACGAAGGTCGTCCAACGGTCCAGCAGAATGTATATCCGAAATTATTAGATTAAGTGTAATCCTCAAGAAAACGATAAAGATCCACACTCTCTGTCCGTCTGTCTTCTTCCTTCCAAGCTCCAAACGTAGCGAACGTAAGTGTTTTTTTTTTGCAAAAAGCGAGCGTAAAAGCGAATGTGTGATGAGCGAACGAAAATACTTTCAAGGGGCCATATGGGTAGCCTTGGGAAGAAAGGAACAACAAGAGGAGGAAAGAAGAAGAAGGGGAAGGAGGGCGAAACCCAAAGTACGATGAATATATTATTATTCTTCCCTCCAGGATGGCGGTCGTAAGGTCAGGCAGGCAGAAGAACGTGAGGTGAGCTAACCTAGTGGAGAGCTGTGCTGGGGGGCAAGTACACAAAACGAGTCACTACAGAGTAATAATTACTGTGCTTTTTTTATTTATTTTTCGTTTGTACAAAATATCAGAGCCAAGAAAACGATTGCAAGGAGCTCGAGGGAGTTTATCCATGGATATGATTATCTTGCCTTGCCTTGCTTGTTGAATCCCTCGGTTGATATGACTTGTTCTGTCTACCACACCACGCATAGCGATATCCGAAAGATCCATCAAGAAATTTTCTCCCAGACTTTCTCGGGGGAGCCACATAGAGTTTGGTAAGGAAAAAAAAGCCCCCGGGGCTACCGGGACAGCTGTTGCTCAGCAGCATCAGTCAAGTTACCTGCAGAGGTATACACAGGAGCAAGGACAGCTATCGAAGACTCGGGAAAGGCGCCCATGTTGGCGGTTTGCGCCGCTAGTGAGTGGGTAATCCATCAGCGTGGGGAGAGCTGCTGCAGCTGTACCGTGTACGGTATTCGGATTGCAGATGAAAAGTCCTCCGTAGGGAAGTCGAGGTCATTACTATTGAGATACCATTGTTACAGTTACCAAAGTTACTCCGTATATCTACGGTGTACTGTGTCAGCTGAACGTGCAGGGTGAATAGTAAGCACATCGTCACCCTTGTGTTCTCTTCCCATTCTGCTGACTGACACGTTTGAGCACTGCCTCTTCCATCTGGAGCTAAAGTTGTTCCAAGTCCACCGGCACCAATGGGGCAGCCTTTCTTCCAGTGGCTCACCTTGCCGACAGGGCCGCCGTTCGTTTACTGGAGCATTATTATTAGCTCGCCTTCGGATACAGCAATCATGTCGTCTGCCAAGTGCTAACGATCATGCCATGCAGCCATGCTCGATCTGGGCGAAGGGAGAATCCTCACTGGGTGGATTCGGCCAAGGCGAAGCGAGGTTTGACTAGGTAATAATTAGTCTCCATCATCGCGACCACAATAAGTACGTTATTGTCCCACGCATCCTAATTGAGTTAGTTCATCTACTTCGCATGATTTCAGTATTAATAAGTTAACAGCAACATCTCAAGAAAAACCCAAACGGGACATTGCTCGGTCCCAGGGTCCCTTACCATTGGTTTTCCCCCACTACTGTACAGAGTAGCGTACTACTGAATTGCCTGACCGAAACGATAGGTACTCTATATATCTTCGTGACTTGGCCTGGTCGACCCTAGTAATCCTGCCTGCAATCTGATTCGTTCTTCTCATCGAAGATTTTGTTTCCTTTTTTTCCACCATGCGGACCCGGAACACGAGCATGCAGCAACTGCCGGTCAGAATGATGATTCACATGCTCTGTCGTGTACGTCTTACATTCATTGTGGCGGCGCGTGAGGATATACTGTAAAGAGCCCCCCAAAAAAAGAGGATTGGCAAAGGGTCAAGGGAAGCGATTCTCATACGGCGCTAGAGGCAGACGAAGTTTGAAGTCAAGTCTCAAAGAGGCAACTTGTGAGATCTGTGCTAAACATAGCAAACCTTGCATTTCCAGGCAGTTTATCGAGAGTTCAACCAGCAAGGGAGCACCTGATTCGACCGGCACAAAAGAATGGGGCCTTCTTACAGAGGCCTGAGGCCCACCATCATCGTACAGTTACATAGCTAGTCCTCTCGCACTGCATACTCTATTGAAATGGAACTCCTCTCAAGTCACTTTTTGTCGGCTCAGCTTCCGGGGCTTTGGAAGATACACAGCACAGAAGATGCCAGGAACCTGCGACAAGAACTACCAGAAGGTACGGAAGTAATGGGGAAACACAACACCATAGGGCTTGTTACCCTTTTCTTTTTACTGCATCATGTTCGTCGGAGCTTTTTGATTCGTGTATTCCGTACCGCACGGAGGATCAAGTCTCGTTATGACGTTTATTTTTAGCCGACAGCCATAAGCTAATCTACGAACTTTGTACGCCCCGTGACCATGAGAGGATTTTCCCGATCGAACCTCTTCTCAAGCACCCATGCATCCTGCTAGGATGTTGTTGCCGTTCATCATTGCAAGAACAATAATAATATTTACATGTGTAGGAGGTGATTCAAAAGAGGTAACGCCCTTGAAATACGTAGAAGCGAACAACTAAAAGATGATCTTGATATCTTCTCCATCATCCCTTGAAGGACATGTAAGATCTCCCTTGTTCCCCCCTTCCTGTCGGCAAACAATAAATAGTAGCTTTGTCAGAGTACATATCAGAGTCATTATTTCAACAATCCAATGATCCATACTCTCGTTTCCCCCAGAAAAGTCATGGGGGAATCCCGCATTCATGCAAGTGTCATCTTCAATAGATAGATACGACTCCACATGAGATGAGCGACAATAGTAAGTTAGAACGGTTACAACTTGTTGAGAGACTTATACCACTGCTATTTAGCCAGAGTACGTGTTCTTTCCATTGCAACGTCGGCCTAATTAGTAATGAATCTACACCAAAATAAGTGTCAACTAACCTTCCCCAACCAGTCTACATAGGGTTATCAAGCACTGGGCCCAAATACGATCAGCAATTGCCAACCGAAAGGCAAAAGCCAGTAGCTAGCAGTTCAGTCGGTAAACCTCAACCTGGAAAGAAAGACTGTAAATTTGTGATAAAGGGCATCGACTTCTACCGAGGTAGGCAACCTCGGACTCTTCAAGTTCCCCACCATCTAATCTTTCTTGGCCCAAGAAGTGGATGTTTTGCTTCTACGTACTCCGTACTTAGCATCGGTTTGCATAATTTCATGATCTTGTCACCAATGACCCGAAACGACATTGTCGTTCCTCACTGCCTTCCCTTTTGCCTCAATCGTCTCGATGCTGTGAAACAAGGTCAGCAATAAGAAACTTAACAGAATGAATGAATAAATGGACAGATGAACATTCTACGGCAGATCTGTTCAAGTATATTAGCCAGACTGGCTCATGGAACATCCATCGGATTCAATCAGTGACTGTTAGACGGAATAACCTAGCTATCCTATTGTCCATGTCTTGTCCAGATGGCATGGATGACTGGTGGACTCAGCCACAGTCAAGTCCAGGATGCCGAGGAAAGTGTCCTATCGTACTCACCGCACAACCTTTTCTTGCCCTGAACAGCTGATCCAATCTACTTGGTGTAGCATTATTAGGCATGGATTCTTCTCTATTATGTCGATCGATGTAACATTAATGGGGCACTGCAAGCGGTTATGGGCATTGAGAACTTATCTCCAGAACATAGGTACTACTAGTAGTACGTTACCTGATTCTCTAATCCCAGTGCTTTGGCACTGGAAGAAGAAGTTTCTTTTAGCTCCAACTTGCTAGACAACAGTCTGTGTATTAGGTTATGTACAAGCATAACTGCATAAGTCATTCTTTCTGGTATTATTGACTTATTGACGATCTGGCGCACCTTGTATACTGTACCACTACTGTTTTTGCTGTGTAAGTGCTCAGCTCTCTCTCTATGGAGTATGTCCAAGCTGCAGGTCCATGGAGCGTAGGTTCAGAGCATGCTGTCTAGCAAAAAGCTTCATCCCCTTGAAGCGTTCGACTTCTGTTTTCTAGATGATAATCCAGATAGATGCGCTGCCCGTCTACACAGAACCTGCAGGCTCTGTTGGTGGTGGATCTGGGAAGGGATGGCAGTTTCTCCTCATTTAGGTATCACGTTTAGGTGCAGGTGGTCTAAGTGCTCATGTGGTTTCCACAACTTCGTATCTTTTTCCAATCCTGAGCTTTTGACCACGGTCTACAAGATGTTTGTCCTGACTCCTAGATTGTAATACCTGGCTTCAAGCGACGTGGACTCATCGCTGTCTAGCAACCCTACAGTTGGAGATGATGATAGGTTCTATCAGAACTTGGGAGGCAGAGACGACACTTGGAGAGACTGTAGCAATGGCTTGATAGTATCGTATATGTCGACGAACAAATACAGCTACAAGAGTATATGCAAAAAACAGTAGAAAACAAACGCAACTTCTAACAGAAACCGGCAAGAGGATCAAAAACTATCCTCTATGTCATAATCTAAAAACCTTTCAACTCTCATTCCGCGGGCTTCAGCGCCACAACTGGCTGATCTCCAGAGCTTCCCAGATTGCTGTTGCACCATATCCGACCCTACAATTTACGTCTCGATCAAATTGGCACTCTGCTGCGCTTGAGTCTGCAGCTGCTCTCCCGAAGTATCCCTCGTATCCTTGCTTGGCACCTTGCGGGACGAACGAGCATAGAACTCGTCCAAGACCTTCTTGGGAATACGGTTAAGCAGTTCCTTTGGGTAGATACGGAGCAGATTCCAGGCGATATCCAATGACTCGTAGATGCTTCTGGACTCGTATGGAGACTGGCTGATGAAAGTGCGCTCGAACTTGTCGAGGAACTCGAGCGACAGCTTATCTTCCGACGACAAAGCCTCTTCACCGACGACGGCTTTCATGGCAGCTGTTGCAAAGGTCAGTATCGAGAGGACAAACATGAGTAGATCAGAAATCAGGGCTGTTGACTTACCAGCGTCTCGACCGATGGCGTACTTGGCGTACAGCTGGTTAGACACATCGGAGTGGTCCTTACGGGTACGGCCCTCGCCGATGGCAGACTTCATCAGACGTGATAGCGATGGCAGAACGTTGATGGGAGGGTAGACACCCTTGTTGTGAAGTTGACGATCGACGAAGATCTGACCCTCGGTAATGTAACCAGTAAGATCGGGGATGGGGTGGGTGATATCTGAGAACGGAAATTAATTCACTGTCAACACAATTGCCGAGAAGTTTTCCACACCACATACCATCGTTGGGCATGGTCAAGATAGGAATTTGAGTGATCGAACCGTTGCGGCCCTCCACTCGACCGGCACGCTCGTAGATAGTCGACAAGTCAGTGTACATGTAACCGGGATAGCCACGACGACCCGGAACCTCCTCTCGTGCGGCGGAGACTTCTCGAAGAGCATCGCAGTAGGCTGAAAGATCAGTCATGATAACGAGGACGTGCTTCTCCAATTGATAAGCGTAGTACTCTGCAGTGGTCAATGCGAGACGAGGGGTAATGATACGCTCGATCCTATGGGCGATGTTAGAAGCCAAGAAACAAAAAAAACCGCCCGGCGCACGATCAACATACGTAGGATCATTGGCCAAGTTAAGGAAGAGAGTGACACGCTCCATACTGCCGTTCTCTTCAAAGTCTCGAGTGAAGAAACGAGCAGTCTCCATGTTGACACCCATGGCGGCGAAGACGATCGAGAAGTTCTCCTCGTGTCCGTCGTGAACATCCTTCGTTGGCTTCTTCACCAGACCAGCCTGACGACAAATCTGCGCGGCGATTTCGTTGTGCGGGAGACCTGCGGCGGAGAAAATGGGGATCTTCTGTCCTCTGGCAATGGAGTTCATGGTGTCGATGGCCGAGATACCAGTCGAGATCATTTCTTCGGGGTAAACCTTTTCAACCTCATATTAGCCACCCAAGCGTTCCAAGTCGACGTGTCTCCAGACGTCTGCATACTCGCGAGTACGGATTGATAGGTTGTCCGTTGATATCCAGGTAATCTTCAGCAAGGACCTTGGGTCCCTTGTCGATCGCACGTCCCGAACCATCGAAGACACGACCCAGCATGTCTTCGGAGACACCGAGCTTCAAGCTGTGACCGGTGAATTCGACCTTGGTCTGCGGAGAATCGGTTAGCATTCCTCCCATTGCTAGGCAAATCTCCGCCGTATAGTCTCCTCTGAGCCGCACCTTCTTGACGTCAATACCTGAAGTACCTTCGAACACCTATTCATCCCGGAATCGCATTAATATCACAGGGCTATAAAGGCCACGACGTCAATCAATAATTCGCACCTGAACGACCGCTCTGTTGCCTATCCGTGAAAAACAGAAGAGTAAGCTACTGCAAGCGCAAGTCGTCTATTGTACGCAAAGTCCCTGCACCGAAACATACCTCGAGCCTCCAAGACTTGCCCCGACCGTTCTGATCCATCGGGGAGCGTCAACGACACGATCTCATTGTACCTGGGGAATTTGACCTGAATATCATACGCATTAGCTGGATCCTGAGACAAAGTCCTGGTCTGAACAAGTGCGAAGTGGAAAAGCTCACGTTATCAAGAACGACCAGCGGTCCGTTAACACCTCCGATAGTATTATACCGAATGCGAGGCTTCACGGAGGTCATCCGCGGATCAACGAACTCGGACGCCATGTCGTCCACGGAGACGGAACGAGACAAAAAGGGAGAGAGGGGGAGTGATCGCGGAGGTGAATTGAGGGAAGATGAAGCCTGGTTGGTGCTCTGTTCTGGGGGGAACGAGAGATGTCGGGGTCGAGTTAAGCTACGCTGATACTAATAACGATAGCCTGTCCCGAATCGACAGCTCCAGCTTTCCCAAAGCTCGGGGCGGTGACGCACGACACGTGACATGACTGTTGACAGGACTATCAAGGCAGAGTTGCATTCATTTTACTGTTTAGAGTAACATATATCTATCAGTTTGCTTCCGCTCCGGACTCTGCAAATTTCGTGGGAGGTTGTAAAATACTGTACAATGTGTCTCTTGACGGTTGGGGGCCCTTCAGCCTTACACTGAGGATGTTACAGAGAGAAATAGCGTACACCATGTGAATCATCGAACAAAGAGTCATAACAGACATTCAAAGCTTGAGATGAAGAGTTACAATCAATAATGTCAACAACAAGACCCATCCACACGGCCTCGATATAGTAACCGCTGCACCAGAAGCAGCCCTTTGGCCCACCATCGATGGCGTACTCGTCGCCGTGAAAACACCAGTGGCAGGCGTCGTCGTGCTTGTTACACTCTGTGTCTGAATCGTACCACTAGGCGTCATCGCAATCGAGGTCTCCCCGGGTGCGCCTGGGTTTCCGATGAGATTTTGACCGTTGGCACCACCACCACCACCACCTCCTCCTCCTCCTCCTCCGGATCCTCCGCTGGCCGTTGGACCCTCCCAATCCGACGCACTCGCGTACAAGACGCCATTGATAATGACGCCAGATCCAGACTTCAACATTTGCTCCTGCTGATCATCGCATGTATCCAAAATACTTCGGAGGAAGCAAGTGGGACTTGCTTTTGGCGGCGCAGAGTTCGTGGCGGTTGAATTGGGGTATCCTTCCGACCGAAACGTTGAGAGACCAACCGGTTCGCCGGACGAAAGGTCAGTTCCGAAGATGATGCGGGTGAATAAAGTGAACATGGTTTCCGGCTGGTAAGCGGCGATGAGATGTCCGGCGTCGTAGATACGTGAGAAAGACAAGTTGCCGGCCTGGCGGACGACGCCGCCGATGTATGTGGTATTCGTTATGATGGGCGCATAACCGGCGAGGTTGAAACTGGAAACCGAGGAAGTGGTTGATGCAGCCACTGAAAAGGAAACAGCTTCACCACCCTGCCAGTTGCAGGCATAGTCTCTATCGCCGTATATCAGAGCGACTCGAATTCCTCGGTCTACAAGGGACGCGAGTTGCGCAATCCCGTCCCCGCGGTCTCCGTCCCCTGTCTTCTGGAACGCAGCGGCGGCAGTCGCACTGGAAGCAGTGAAGTTCAAGGGAACCCCGATCGATGACTGGACAGCTGCGGTGTTGAGATATTCCAGGTACAGATTCGAAGGAAACGGGTCGAGCACGGATTGCGATATGTCGTAAAAGCTAAGACCAGAGTTGGAATAGGGAGCTATCACGTTCTGAGAGCAGTAAACCTCTGCATTGGCGCAGATTGTATTCGCGTCACTGTTGTCACCAAAATTGTCAGGATCCTGGGCTTGAACTGCATCCCGACATGCTTGGATTTGATCTCGACAACCTCCTGGAATGAGAAACGACGACGCCATATTCTGCTGATCTACAAGCGACACCGCTTGAATTCCGTAAGTGTTGTTGGTGGCAAACTTCCAATAGAAGGGCCCTTGGACAAGATCATCGATGCACCCTTGCATTATCCCTAACGATCGCAAGTTGATTTTCAAAGTCGTGTTGGCCGGTAGCTCGCCCGTGTTCACCTTGTCATTCTGTTCTTCAAGATAAGCCGCGAACGCGGGACCGTATCTCCCGCCATAGCTCTCAGTGAACAGATTGATTCCGACAGAGTTGTCCTGACTCGAGTTCGAGCTCGAGGCCGAATCAGTGTTGTACTGAGGGAATGCACTCAAGAAACCTTGCAGGATATGCCACACAGCACGAGCTGCAATCTCAGTAGTGTTCGCGGTGCTCAACACCTTATTCGAGCTAAACGTGCCGTTCAGAAACGTATATGAAGGCTGCCTTGACGGCGCAACTGAAGGCGGAAACTCGTACGCCAGCGTGAACAGATCCAAAGACCCATTCGTGAGGATATCGTACGAAAACCCGACCTGATTGGGTTGATCGATGAAAAGCATGTTGGAACTTCGATCCCATCCCCATTCACGCGCCCGCGTGCCCAGACTATGATTGTTGATCTCAACGACTTCGCATGGCCCGACTTCTTGGAATAGCCCAACCATGCTGCTGCTGCCGGGTCCTCCATTCAAGAAGATGGTGAGCGGCGCTGTCTCAGGAGCGTTTCTGGCTTCAATGAACCAGAAGAAGGTATTGATGGTGTAGTTTTGCTTAATAGGGTCCAGTGTGGAAGGGGGCAGAGTCACATAGCCAGTGTACTGCTTCTGCGAGCTATATACTGTTTGGCATGTTCCGGGTGCGGGGGACTTGTATCTGATGGTGATGTTGCCATCCACAGGAGATTGAATTGTTTGAAAACCCGGATCATTTTCCACAGACGGGGGAAATTGTGCCAGCGCCGTCGTCATTAATAACAAGGCGGCCAACAGCGGCCATAGATCGAAGACATGATGACTCCGCTGTCTAGCCATCTGTTTCTCGTCAGCAACTGCAGACCACAGAAAGGGTCGAGGACGCAACTGACCATGTTAACCATACCGAAACACTCGACAGACTTTTCGATCGAGACTCGGGCAACCGAGCCGCAAAGTCATAGCTTTTGCCCTCTGGATTCAGACTGTACGAGTCTGGTCGCATGTACTGAGTGGAGGAATCAACTCGAAAACATAGAGAACCTCTGGAGTGGCTGTGCTGAAACTGGGGCCAAATCACTCATGGCACTCGTCAGAAGCAGCTTACAAGCTTCACAAAAACAAGTCTTCGGGGAAAGAGAGACCAAGAAACGAGCGAACGATTTCAACCGAGGTGTCGCGTGCAGCTGCGGTCAAGGAAAAAGCAATTAATTCATCGATGGTAAGCTGGTGGACGATGACCGAGGTGGCACACCCAACGAACTGAGAAACAGTCAGAAACTTCGATTTCCTGTGATGGACGACAGTCCAACTTTGGCAGCGAGGGACGGTGACGGTTCAAGCAGAATCAGTCGGCAGAGGGAAAAGAATTGATCTCAATCAAAAGGGAGAAAGGACCCCCTGTCAGATGTCTCGTATTTCGGTCGTTTCAGCGCCGTTCTCACCTCCCTGATTGGAGGACATGTATCCCGTCGATCAATTGCACTCGATGTCCTACATAGTCGCGCACATAAGGCTGTCGATGACTTGTTAAGTTTCGTAGTTTGCTGTGGCCTGCGTTGGATCGCGGTAATGATTAATGGGCGCGAAACAAGCCAGGCTCAACGATCGACTCGGTATTACTCCGCCGGCGGAGATCTTACAGACAGGAATCAAAGTTCACGCGGAGTCACACCGAATATTCGTTTGAATCATAGCTATCGGTGAGATAAGAATGATGGGTATAATCATACATCGTGGTCGAAAATACATGAAAGCGAAAAGCCCAACGCCTCGACCCATTGAAATGCTTCACCATGCAGAAATCCTCGGTTTAATGCAGAGCGCCATATTCATCAACGAACGTTAATTTTCTGACATTGTAGTAATTAATAATTCCCGTGGTGTCTACCACCGAGAGATGATTGCCTCGCTTTCGAACCAAGTTGTACTAGTCCACCTTCGCGAATACGAGCCTCTTGGGCGCTGTCAGGTTATTGGACAGGCGAATATTGGTCTTCTTCTGCTTGGTTTGTTTCTTCAACTTTTTGCGTGCTACCATCACTGGGACTGAGGAGTTTGTGACCAGATAGTTGGAGAATGACCCCAAAAGAACGCTATCCCAAGTTGTTAGTACTCTGCACGATGGGTCATTATCAATGGGCTACCGAAGAGACTGACCCTTTGAAAGCACTTCGTCCTCTAGCCCCTACAATGACAAGAGTAGGCTCAAGCCCATCGATCTAACATCCCAAGTTTAGCTCATCCGAATCTCTGTCTTTACATTCGACACACTTACAGCCTCGGTAATCATATGCTTCGGGCTCTTACAATGGATCACCTCTACTGCGATCCGAACCTGAAGTAAAGTCTTCCTCAACAAGCGGACGCATGTCTGAGATATCGATTCAATTGCACGAGTACGTTCAGACTCCGCTCGAGGTGTGCCTCGAGACTCCACGGAGCCGGACCTGCTGTCAGCGCCAGTACTAAGGCGAGAGAACAATGTGCGCGGTAACCCGGCGATGTCACTCTGTGATTTGCGAGTGGTCTCTTCTGTTTGAGATCCAACAACAGCCGCCGTATCCTGGATAGCTTTTGCGCCTTCTCCGATTGGCACAGGAGTGCCGGGTTCGGTCTCCTTACCCGTGCTGGTTTCCTCGTGCACAGCATAGACAGCGTACATGGTATCCCCGTCTCGGAGAATAGTGCCGATCGTCCACTCCAAGGCATACACTGATTCGTCACTCAGGTCAGTTGCTACCAGATATTTGCGCTGTCTGCGACGGCCTTCATCCGCTTCGCCTTGGATGCTGGCAAAGTCGCCTCGTACAATCGTTCTGATTGCACGGTTAGGAATGGAGTGATCGACGGCTGACATCTGGATGCTCAGTTTCTGTGCTCGATGGATGTCCGACAACTCTGCTTCATCTTCGGAGCCGAAGGGTGTATTGGAGACTGAGTGATCAAAGTTCGTGCGGGGATGCACGTTAGATTTCTTCAGGTTCGGCTTCCCAGCAGCACTCAGGGCTCGTTTAGGCGTCTCTGGCTCAAGCAGAGATTTGACTTTGTACTGGTTCTCAACTATCCGGCCTGCCGAGTCGTTAGCGAGCAAGCCTGGGCGTCATCATCCATCAAACAGCACCACATACGCTCTTCTTCTGCTGCGGCAAGCAGACTTTGAGGTGGGTTTGATTTCTTTGAAGGGTCCGCTCCGTCGCTTTCAGTTGTAGGGATCAAATCAAGCGACTTCCTCCTTCCACGGCTTGATTTTCCTTGAATCCCTGCAGTCGTATCATCCTCGCTAGAGATAGAATCATCCTCTTCCTCGCTAGAATCTATGAGGTTGTTTTCACTGTCGTAGAGATCCTTTTCTAGGCGGCCGTCGCCCTGCGAGTCAGTCGACACGCCACTAGCATCCGATGACTCGAGCTTCCCGATTTTTGAGAGGGCTGCCAAGCTACCACTCGACCTGGCAAGGGCTGCGTCTGAGAGATGTCTGTGAGCCTTGTCCATGTCGATCACTTTCCCATTGTCCGTCACCAGCTTTCCGGGTCGGGCAGTAACAGTAGATCGATTTGGGCTGAGCCAACGAGTCCTTGGAGAGACAGAACGTCCAAGGCGGGACGGTGAATTAGAGTCGACTGACATGCCCCGGGTTGAGGTGCGTCGACCAGAGTCCCTCCCCCTGGTAAAGTTCGGGAGGACCCGAAGATCAAGCCCCGACATCATCGCTGCCACGGTACCCTTGGCTTGTGTCGTTTTCGGCGCGGGTTTCTCTTCGGATTGGGAACCACGCTTCAGTGCACTCTGGCTGGAGATGCTTGAGAGCATATTATTAAAGCGGTTTTGTGACCGAAAATTCTTGGACGGCTTGTTGTCTATCGTATTTTTCTTTCCATGAAGCACTTGGTCCGTGTCATCCGACGACCTACGGAGTGGCTGATTTGCGTCGCCTAAAGAGGTCCTCTCTTCAGTAGGCGATGGAGGTGTCGACAAGCTCAAGCGCAAAGGAGAAGAGGGTGCAGGTTCATTGAGTAAGCTGCGAACTACAGGACCTTGACCTGACGAGGGAGTCACTCCCACTCCAGTCCCAACAACTGACCTATGTCGCGGTGGTGGAGCGCCAGGGGAAATATCTAACAGGCTCCGAACAGGGAACGTGGGGCTGGCAGTCTTGACATCTTGGGCCGCAGAGCACCTGTCCGCCGTGCTGGGCGCGTAGCGGCCTTCTAAGAGGTCTACAACCTCCCGGCGTTCCTCCTCAAGCGCTGCCTCCAGCGACATTTTCGCGGGCTGTCTCGAGTAGTATGACATGGCATGTGGTTCCCGTCTGCGGGCGGCCTATGGCGGGCTGTGGAGAATTCCGCACCCGTACCGACAGGTACTGTCTAGGCTAGGCACTTCTAGGCAGTCTGGACTCAGTACTCTGTGATGGCGCCAAACAGCTCTCGATCAGGGGAATGGGGACACCGGAAATTGGCTACCAAGTCTAAGATCTCAAGGCGGGACAGCCAGAAATTAGCGACACTGCGACAGTGGCCTCGGATCAATGACTTGAAGCTCAAAATATCCAAGACTCCTAGTCAATGTGTTGCCGTTTGGCACAGAGGAGAAAAATTTCAAGTTCTTTTTGTCTTTTGTACCATCTGTTGGGAACTCCTGTTACTCACCTAGCGCTCCGCACGAGAACCAAGTTGTCGTCGCCAGACGTTTCACGAAGGCAATTGTTGCTTGATGTGTCAGAAGGCAGATATGCTTCTGCGAGCCCGCAAACTCCCTTGGACTGATACAGGAAGAGCGCCCTGTGAGCGATGGAAGATCCGAGTCGGTAGTGTATCAGTGCGACACCCCAAAGGTAAGTCTGTCATAGACGGTGACGAGGAGCACCAGACGGATGAGAGATGGGAGAATCAGGAAATTTCGCTGCGCACTTTCAAGGGAAGCGTGATACGAGGAGATTGGAGTGTTGCTCGTCTCTGGCTGGGAAAGAATACTCAACCACCTGCAGACATCAAAGGAAAGCTCGAAAGGCAAGAAAGAGCTGGGCTGCCTGCCTGGGCACAGCTCTCAAGAGTCTCGGCATAGCGAGCATGAATATTGTCTATGATGAGCTTGTAGAAACGGTCATCACTCTTTATGCACGCTGCTACAATTTTGAACAACAAAGAGGTTTATCTACTGTGGGCTCAAATTAAATGTCAGGATCTTTTATCTGTGTATGCATTACAGAACGTTCGCAGGAGTTTCAATGGTTATACAGAGTACCTAGGTAAAGCAGTCTGAATGAGAATGTCCACTCAGGTTGGCAGATCCAGGATTTGGTTAAACGACAAGTCTTAGGCAAATTCCCAACTCTGGAGTTCTGTATGACACAACAGCTCATAAGAAGCAGAGGCCCGAGGGCAATGGCTCGTTTGGAAAACTAGGATATGCTTTAGATTCTGCTAAGCTTTATGCACGTTACCGTTGAAGAAAAGAAAAATGAAACCCATCAAATGCTGCCAGATCCAGGAAAGCAAAGCTCCGTTTCACCAAAAGTGCCCATGCAACCCAAATGAAAACACCCAGTCCAAGGAAACCCGTGAAATGCTCTCTGCAATCGAAGGAATGCTTTGCGTCTGAACCTCCAACCAATATGAAATTACGTCCGGGTCTTCTTCTTCGACGATCTCCGAGCAGCGGTCGCCTCAAAGGCTTCCTCCGGTGGCTCTGAAACGCCGGCTGCTCGCTTCTTCCCCTTCCCAGACGATTCGCCATATTTCGCCTCAAGCTTGTCGAAGAAATTCTCCGCTCGACCCTTCTGCCGCTGTTGGATTAGAGCCGCCAGATCGTCGAGGTCAGGCTGTCCCGCCTTCTTCTTGCCGCCTTTCTTCTTGCCCTTATCCTTCTCTTCCAGTTCTTCAGCCAACTCCTCCGCTTCCGCCGCCTCCGCCCTTGCCCGTTTGAGTCTCTGCTGCCGCTTCTTCTCCGGCTCTTCGGTGTATTTCTTCCAACCCTGCACCTTTCCATCCGCGATTGCCTGATCGATGATAGCGCGAAAGCGTTCGTCATCGTCAAGCACGTTGCTGAGCATGACAGTCTCGTAGACGCGATCCATATCTCCCTTGAACTTGTCGAACGCGGCGAGTAGGTCCTTCTTTTCCTCCTCAGAGCCCTGGTATTCCTTCTTGATTTTCTCAATGGCGTTTGTGTCGACCATGCTCGAGAACTGCTCGCGATAAAAGTCCATCCAGTCGAAGTCGTCATCTTCGAGATCTAGCAGTTCTTCGGTGCTACCCGTCAGGTCATAGCGTCGTCGTCGGCGCTCATCGGAGAGGATCGCGTATGCGAAGGCAATCTCTTGGAATTTCTTGTTTGCTTCATCTTTGGTTTCTGGCGATGCTTTGTCTTTTGAGACGTCAGTATCACAGACGCGGCTGGAGGCTTTTGCGCAGGGTAGCGCGCTCTATGGAAACAAGGGTATGTCAAGATGTAAATACCAGGATGATGTTTGAGCGCCTTCTTTCTGTAAGCAGTCTTGATCTGGTCCGGTGTTGCTTTCTCTTCGACGCCTAGAACCTCATATGGGTTGATAGAGGCAGGCGGATCCTGAATCAGATCCGCGTCGCGCGACATGTTGAAGTGAGGATTGCGGGAGATATGGAGAAGAAGAAGAAGAAGAAGCAATTTATGCAGAAAATGCGAATGGAGGATCTGAAGCTTCGAAGCTCTTTTGAGTTGAGAGTTCAAACTAAAGTGAGTGAAAGAAGACTCTTGCGTTGTCAAGTACGAGCAAACGCGACCTGACGCGACGGGAGAAGCGTTGCCCCAGATCAATAATTTCCCTTTTCAGCTGCTGCCGTCATCGCTCCACCAAAGCTCCCCCCGCTTGACAACTGATGTAGATCCATCTCTTGATAACTTCACAGTCCCCATCTCCAGGCTAATATCCGTTTGAACGGAAGCAAGTTCATTCCGACTACAGCAGCTTACAAAAAAAACCACAACACTCCAGACAAATTAGACAATGACCACCTTCAGCGCCGACCCCCAACCTCTTCCCACCGCAACCTCCTCCCCTCACCTCACCTACCTCCGCCAATGTCTCTCTCTGGCCGAAAAGTCTCCTCCACGACCCACCAACTTCCGCGTCGGCGCCATCCTCATATCCCGTAAAAAGAGCGACGGCGATGTCGACATCGCCGACGACCGAATCCTCTCTACAGGCTACACAATGGAGCTGTCCGGTAACACACATGCGGAGCAATGCTGTCTCGCAAACTACGCAGCCGTTCACTCCGTCTCTGACGATCGCGTCGCTGAGGTGCTTCCCTCCGATCCCGGCAGAACGCTCGTCATGTACGTGACGATGGAGCCTTGCGGACGGCGATTATCAGGGAATGAGCCATGCGTGCAGCGGATCATCAAGACTCGAGGTCCAGAAGGCAGGAAGGGGATCGAGAAGGTGTATTTTGGAGTGAAAGAGCCGGGGACTTTTGTGGGGGAGTCAGTGGGGTGTAAGATGTTGACGGAGGCGGGGGTAGACTGGGAGGTCATCAAGGGGCTGGAGAGGGAGATTCTCGAGGTTGCTACGGCTGGGCATGAGAATCGGGAGGAGGAGATCAAGGCGGCATTGGGAGAGATGGGCACGGGCACAAATATTGATAATATCAGTGCGGAGGAGAGACAGAGGCAGGAGCAACTACCGAGGAATCCGAAGAAGAGGATGATGGAGGTTGACGTGCGTTAGCTGCCATATCTGGAATATTTATGATTCGATTCTGAGCCAAAAAGATGCTCCTGGCAAGAGATCTATGGAGCTTCACCGTCGCAGAGTATCGAAATGAAAAGATATACAGGATAGAATATGTAGACCCAATTTTAATAGACAAAAGGAGCACTATCGACCAGTAAGTCTCCCATGGAAATCCACTGACAACATGTGCAACTGGATCTTTTTCCACCAGAGCCGCAGTCCTCTTTTATGTACTGATAAGATTACGGATCACGTGCCTGTCGCGTCTCATCAAAGACGCCGTGTTGAGTGTACATTTCCATCTCTATAGCAAGATGCACGCATACAGTAAGCAGACAACATTCTTGCAGGAGCCCAAATATAATATAGCTTTGAAATATCTCTCGGTGCTCACGCGATAAAATGATCTCATGGCAACTGACAATGACGACCTCGTCTTTTATCCTGCATTCTGCTTCCAGGCGTCGCCAACCCACTTCACCTGGGTGAAAATGGCCGCGGTAGATGTACATCAACTTAAGAAGAGAAGGGGGTTTGAAGGTATGTCGATTCTTGTTTTTTCGGTTTGCATCTTGAAGTAGGGTCAAAACTTGAAAGCCTTCTTTTGTCTGAGAAGTTTTATATGCTACCAATGATTTTGGCATTGTTTGTGCCACTATCCATGTGTCCATGAAACAATCCATGATACAGCCAGGATCTGTTGTTTTACTACGAAATAATGAATGATCAATGATTGTTCTCAATGATTTTCCTATGGCACGGAAGAACAAATGGGACGCCTGACAGGTTGCGTCAATGTCAAGTTATATGGGCATATATGTCTCTGTTCGTCAACTGCCTTGGATGAAGAATAATAACAAGCCAACGTCATCATTTTCATGTTCAAATATGAGTTTCTCCAATATATCACTCATGCCCTGTCCTTTTGCTCTCTCGGCTCGAAAATATACTTACCGTCAATCCAGGCCAAAACATCTTCTTCTACAACAACCACCCCATCCGCTTCGTCGCCCTCGTTGGGCTCATCGTCGCCCGCACCGAAATCCCCAGCCGCACCATCCTTACAATAGACGACAGCAGCGGTGCAATCATCGAGGTTGTGGTCTTGAAATCGCCTGCGTCAGCGACAGCATCAACAGTACCTGGAGATGCTGCCCCTGCTGCTGTTGCTGATGCAGCAACAGCAACAACAGACAACCCCAACCAGCCATCCCACATCTCAACAACCACCAAAGCACCCCTCGACATCACTCCCCTCACTCCCGGAACCCTCGTCAAAGCCAAAGGCACTCTCTCACACTTCCGGGGCGTGATGCAACTCAATCTCGAGCGGTATTCGCTAATCACCGACACGAATGCCGAAATTCAATTCCTCGATCAGCAAATTCGGTATCTCGTCGAGGTTCTATCTGTGCCGTGGAGGCTTGAGGAGGAGGAAATTGCGCTGTTGAGACGGAAGGCTGACGAGGACGAAGAAAGGATGGAGGAGGAGAAGAGGAGGGATCGCGAGAGACAACGGAAAAGGGCGAAGATGGAAAAGAGGATAGAAGAGCATATTTGGAGGAGGTGGGAGAAGGAGGAGGCGGTTCGGGAGAAGGAGGCGAGGAGGTGTAGGGAGGCAGGGAGGAGGGTTATGGAGGAGATAAAGGAGAGGAGGAAGAGGATGAGGAAGGAGAAGAGGGATGACGAGGGCATTGAAAATTGATTCAGATGTTTTTCTCAATGGATAGCCGTTTCAAATGCTTTGTAACAAGGAGTGGGTTGAGGTCACATGAAAGCGACTGCCAATCCTTGATAGAGCATAATATCAGACGTATTTGATTCATAAAGAGAATTTCACCCAGTCAAAGTTGGCTTTCTTCATGAGACTTGATATACATGAAAGCAAGTCACAATTGCTACACTAAGAATGATATCGATACATCGTCAGCAAGTCATCCAGAATAAACAAACAAAAAGGAGCAACACCATGCTATAAACAGATGCAGAATTAGTGGGATATCTTGTTTCCATCATAACAAACGCCAGACACACATAACTTCATCCCAGAAAGAATGCAAAACCCAGGACCATGATTCATTCACGCTTGGAGGGATATAGAGGCAAAGAGGCAGTATATTGTAATATTCAATGAAGCTCCAAAACTCTGCTCAATGAAATGAGTCGACGAGTCAAACCCGAGACAGCATCACCTATACGTGTAGGTTTTGTAATCATACCCTCCACTGCCATTGCTGACAGGTCCACCACCTTGACCACCGGCCAGGCCAAGGTAGTAGTCCTCTTCGCCGGACCAGGTAGACCTGGAGGGGAGATGGTCATGGTACTTGCTCTTCTCGCGTTCTCTTTCCCGATCACGTAGCGACTCATAGAGTTTGTCGTCCTCTCTCTCATGATCAAGATCTCGATATCGTCGACTATCCTCGATTATATCACCCGGCAGAGTCGATGCTGAAGTACCTGTGTAGTAGTCCCCTGCAGAACCAAGTCCGCTGTATCTAGGAGCGCTGTCAGTGCCTAGCAGATCACTTTCTGAATGTCTGTAATTGCCTCGCGCATTGACACTCATGGACGAGCTTCGTGAGCGGTGGTGAGTATTCGAGGAACGATGCGCTCCACCGTGGCCATATGATGGTTCGTGAGTGTACCATTCCGACGATCGTTGTCCGGACGCAGAAGACGCCGCTGATGTCAGCTCCTCCTTCGTTCTGGTGCTTGTCGATAAGGAGTTGGTATGTCGATGCGTGGGATTTGTTGGCTCATCATAGAATTTACCGGCTCCGGGTTGCGCAGTGTAGGGTTTCCGTTGACGCTCTATAGGCTGTACTGGTGCGGTCTCCTCTTCGTCGTCCACTACAGCCGAAGCGTGGGCAGAGTAAGATTGACGCCCTCTGTCGGACAACGACGAATTTTGCTCTGCGGTGGATGTGGTGAAACTCGAAGTCGACTTATCTGTGCTATTGGAGGCAGAATGTGCAGCAGCTTTTGACCGCTCTTCGTCAGTAATAGGAGGAACATCAACACCGCAATGCTGAACGATATACCGATCCAGCTTCTCTCTCAATGTCAGATCTGGTACCTCAGGAAACAACCGTCTGGGAATCTCCTTCGGAAACCTTTCTTTCTTGTCATCAGGATTGCTGATGGGCATATGCAGAACGGCCTTTTGCAGGCGTTCATACTCTCGATCGGGATGAGCCAGTATCATCAAGGTCGCCCATTTCTCGAAACCGCGAGGGGTCAGGCCTGGGATATCGGGCCGTTCGTTCAATTTATCCTGCACAAGGTGATGTTCTGCCTCCACCTCCCTATACATCCTTGAGATTGAGGATGTATGGTCATCGAAAATATCTAAGATGAACCGAGTTAGAGACTAATCGCGTTCGTAAGCCAGAAGAAAGCCGACTCACCATGCCATGGATATGGATCCGATTTGACTTGTGTATCTTTGTAAAACTTCTGCATCTTCCCAGGAACAACGACAATGGTATTGCCTGGTGGGTAGTTCTCGATCTAGCCTTGTCATTAGCCAAGGAATTCGCCAGGTGTAGCAAGACGATACCTACCAGGTGAACTGCAATTCCGCGCAAGAACTGCCCAAGCCTTTCTGTTGGCTTTCCATTATCAAACAACTTCCCCCAGATCTTCTCCAACGTTGTCATTTCGGTGACGGTGGAATCTCTCGATGCAGGTCTCAGACGAGTCTCTTTCTGGCTATGATCGCTGTTCTGACTTGAGAGGGATTCACGTCTTTCCGACGGAGGCCCTGGAGAGGGTCTAGGACTCGGACGAGTGGTCGCATGTCTAGCTGACGATGGTGGTGGCGGGTAGTCTGCGGTGCTGGGGACATAGCTGGGCTCTGTCGGAGACACCATGCTGCGCGGAGGCATCGGCGAGGATGACTCTGAATAAGTAGGCATTGGTCCAGAGGTTGGCACCCATTGTGATTGTTGTTGTTGCGGTTGCGGTTGAGGTCGAGGTTGCGGTTGCTGCGGTCCCAGGCCGGATGCCTTGAGCTGCTGAATCACATTTGCTGTGATCTGAGACAGAACTTCAGGGGAGAGATAGGCAGATGTATCGGCCTTGTTGAACGCAGAATTGACCGCCTCGTTAATACTTCCTGGACGTGGTTGCTGATACCGTACCCCGTCTGGGTACGACGACTCGGAACTCATATTGGCGGAAGGAGAGGTTGCAGGCATCTGCGGTTGCGGCATATTGATGTAGTCCGGTCCATATTGCGATGGGTAGGGAGCAGTGTACTGTGCGAATCGAGGATCGTTCGGGTCTGTCTGGTCCATATTCCCCATCTGGTTGTATCCGTTGGTGCCGGCGCGATAGCCATCGTACGCCATGAGATCCTGTATCTGGTATTGTGGACGGAGTGGAGCGTGGATGTATCCTTCGTGTAAGGCTTTTTGCGCAACTCTCGAGTCAAGATCGTCTCTGTGAGGCTCCTTTTGCGTGTGACGATAATTGCCTGCAGTTTGCGCACTGGACAGAAGAGCTGAGCTGAGCAGCAGCGGCAGGTGACAGGAGCGCCCGGTGTGAGGGGTCGAGCAGCACACAGAGTGTGTCTGACTGTGTGTGTGACAAGGAGTTGCGGGGTCACTGTCCTGGTTATTTGATCGAAATCAATCCGATGCTCCCAGCTTCAGATGAATCCTTTTTCTCCTTGGTATTTCTTGTCAGTCACAGGAGAAGTCTCAGCAAAATTCTGTTCTTTCCCCACAAGAAGTCTGTCGAAACGGAGAGCTCTCTGCGCACTAGATCTGACAGGGCTGCGTTTGTCTACGTCACCGCTGTGCACCAGTCGGTTTCACCCCGTCTGCCGTTTAAAAGAGGCGGCATGATCGGCAACTGGGCAATGGCTTGACTAGGCCAACAGTCAACGGAGGTTAAATGAACCTGTCGTGGACGATGGCATATGTAGCTAGCTCATATGCCGGATGACAGTCAATATGCTTGTAGAGAAAGGGGTATTACTTTCATCCCTGCTGAAAGGATATATTTTGTCCAAGGTTCTCGCATCGACGAGCTCAATCATCTACTGTGTAGTTTATGGGAGTATGACTGATTGAATAAATACGGTAAAATGCAAATATTATCAAGTACTACTGTGTAAAGATCGGTACCTGCGGCGAGAATACCCAGCTATTGAGTGTCATCATCCATGGTTCAGTTGCCACTGGTACGCTTGAACCGTGCCATCATCTAAGACGGTGGACTGATCCGTACTAAAGATAGAAAGGCGGCGAAATACAACGCGGGATCATTCTCCTCTTAAAATTTTCATCATGAAATGAAATCCATCAACTGCGAAAGAACACCCATTTGTTCAAATATTCTCTGCCCGCAGCAATGTATTGACCTTGGTAAAGAACTCTGCAATCAAATGACTGTCGTCCATTCCTCGTTCGGCAAATATCAATCCCTCTCATTCATGTCTGCATGTTTCCTCGCCGGCATCCGCTTTGCGCTAAGTCATTGGGTGGCACTAGTCAATAGTGGATGTCCCAGGATGACTAGAGATATCCTGAGATATCGTCGTCATTGCCAGCCTCTTCTTCGTCGTCGATGGTTTTGCCCGTCGACTCGGGAATCCGCATGGTCGGGGCCTCACCCTTTTCAAAGCGTTTGCCCTAAAAGTACAATTAGATAAAATGGCTTATGGGCAAGACGTGAACACCCGCTCACCGGCACTTTGGCGAACTTGGACTCCTTCTTTTGAATTGGTGGCCTGGAGCTGAGTGGCAGAGCCGCGGGTTTGGGCGCATCGACTCCCCACTTGGACCATCCGCTGTGAGCAGAGACTCCAGCCTCGGACTGGGAGATTTGGCAACGATGGGCGATTCCCTGGGGGTCGTAGGCAGTGAACTCACGGCCCCTGCCTTTGATATTCTCTTTCTGTTCGGCTCGATTCATATCAATCCACACTCCACCGCCGACTGAAGCATCATCGTAGTCGTCGTAGTAGCCGGCAGCGAAGGTTGAGACGCTGTTAGAGTAGGTGGAGGCTTGCTCGTTGACATTGCGCTTGGCAAGTGAACCGATGGTGGATTCGCCGTCTCCCTGGCTCTATGATTTCGTCAGAATACTTCTTGCAATGCGTCTACGATTTCCAATCACGTACACTAGCCACACTCGAGGCTTTGGTAGTGGAGCGTTCAGCTTCAACCAGCTTGTTCTCGTCCGTCACGGGATCCGCTTCCTCATGATCCTGCACGCAATTCATGCATCTCTAATGAAGACTGGTGTGGGCAAAACATGGAGTACACGATGGGGCTTTTGCGCAGAACTTACAGCGTTATCGCGGTCCTGGCGTTGGTTCTTTGCAAATTCATCCAGACTCTTGGTTTTGTCGCAGATAACGCAGGTCAATTCCACAATTTGACCTCCGACACATTCGCGACACGTCGCCCAGCCGGGACCATTGATAGGGTGAGCGTTTTCCGTAAGCAGGGCATGGCGTACGTTGTCGAGCTGTCTATTGGAGAAGGCACTCAAGATACGGATCTTCTTGCATGTGTCACACTTGAGCCTGGAAATTGTAAGCCATATGCGCTACTAAAGGCGAACAGGGGCTCGGGATTGTCACTCACTTGTTTGGAAGGCTAACGCTCTGCAACCTGCGATGGAATTTATTAATACCTTACCGAGAGACTCTTCTCTAGAAACCGAGGTCACTTACCGTCTTTTGATTCCTTCGCTGTATCCTCCAGCGTAGGCACTCCGAACTTTAGGAGGCATGTTGCTTGGGCGGTTGATTGAGAATTGAACAATGAGGACAACGAGCAATGAAGGGTGGCAAGCGTTGGCGTAGCTTTCCTATTGCAAACGCTAGTGGCAGCAGCTCGCTTGCAGATCGAGCCCAAATAGAAAGGTCAAAGTAATATGAATGTGCTTCGGTGATAAGAACAGCAGATGAGAACCTCAACCTCAGAAGGCCGAAGACGAGGACGACAAGGAACACTCCTGAGATGATTGTTCAATTCGGCTGCAGGAGGTGAAGCAACATATACACTTGCTTGAGACAATCCCACTTGCAATGAATCATGCCCTCATTCCTTGCTGTGTGCTTCACTGAGAGCTGCAAGTCATGAGGCATGATCGAGTCGAAGCCTGTTGTTGAGGTGAATGAGAAGTAGACATTACAAACGGAGCTTCAAATATGGACTGATATGTTGCTGCAGAGAGTTGGTCATGAAGAGGCATGCACCCGCAACGGCCAAACAAGAAGTCAAAACATACGACCTGACCTCGCCTCTGGCCATCATGCAAACACGTTTGATGCAAGTGACAGAGTGACAACTTTCCAATAGCGAACAATAATCGAGCTCGATTTGATGCATTAAGGAACTCCCTCAGAAGTCAAGAAAAGAACATCCCTTGTCAATTCTCCCTTTGTGTGAAGGTCTCCCAGTGCCTGTGCTATATACATGATCATCGAAACGAAGCAGCCTTATCTGAAGTAAATCTCACATATGCAAGCGATCGAGTTATTGATTCTGCAAGCACAATTGACAAAAGTATAATGGACCAGCAGAGAAATGGCATGTAGAAGAACCTTCATGAACAAGTATTGAACTGCAGAGAAGTCAGTACAGATCTGGTTGTGAACAGCATTGAATGCAAGCAGGGTCCGACAAGGTGTCTGATCTGACAAACACGATGGTTCGCAAGGAAAACCGAGGCGAGTTCAAGTCTCTACAACGACCTTCTCATAGATATCAGACATTACCTCAACTGCTATGGATGGTTCTTCAGACTCAATGCGAGTAGCGCCTGGGAGACTTCGAGCATTGCAGTCAGACGCCCCTCAGTCAGCTGTTGAGTGGCATAGCACCTATCTGGCCCTAGACCATCGAACATGCCGCTTCAACCGAGATATCACACGGCGACTACAAAGCCAACAGGTCCATTTCATCCTCTAAGTTAGTACTTCCTAATAACGTAATCCATCATCGAACCGGACATCCCGAACCCCTTTTTTCACCTCTAATAC
>JSYV01000063.1:0-44401 GCA_000787455.1 Evansstolkia leycettana | reverse complement strand
ATAGTGGGGAGGTGATCCGGTAGGTGGTGTGATCCGCTAGGTGGTGGATTACGTTATTACTATATTCATATTCAACTCAAGTGGACTTGACTTTCGGCTGCGCTTCTGCGATCATTGCTCTCTAGAATATCTTCTGGTCATTGCGCATCCCCATTGTGACAAACTTCACGGCGTTCGAAATCTGCTTTTCTCTAATCCGTATTTCTTGATACCTGCAACATCGTTGATCTTATGGATGCATACTTCGATTTTCACACTGAGCCTCGAGGCAATGGCTCGCTTATTGAACAATAACAAGCCATCAATCACGGAGACAAATGAAGCTGTTGCCCGGATTCTTCAATAGATCTGCTATCAGTGGTGCCGAATGGTATTGCGAATAATCCAATACACGACTTCAGAGTCTCACACAGCCAGCTCAAATCAGAGAGAATTAGTTACTGCATCAGATCTTTTGTCTTGTAGGATCATTACTGGCTCTGACAACAGATAAACCTGGAAGTTTACCAGGAGTCTACTTTTGTAACGGGCTCTCCAAAAGCTCCAGACAATCCTGGCCGAAACTCTATGACTTCATCATGACCACTCCGAGTCCAAAAACATCTATCCGACATCGATTCCACACTTCTTGCACCATTAACGACCGTCCTCTGAATCGATCGATAGCATTATTGGCTCTCTGTCAGGGAAAAAAGAATGGAACCCACTATCTCGGTACCTAGGTACGCTTCCAAGCTTGGCTATTGGTCTACACTGTCCTTTTCGATGACCGATTCACCAGTCAAAATAGACCCTGACATTTTTTTATCATGATACGTTTCTCTCGTCATGCTGCAACCGAGTGCAATTGGCTTGTCTCTGTTCATCGGCTCCGGACACGTATGCGTCCGACCCAGATCGACTGCTATCTCACTTTGCATGGCATTGAGATTCTCAGAATGTTCACAATCTAATGCACTGAGCAGTCCTCTATGCTTATGATGTAGTGCCTTTGACGTAATTGCTCCCTTGACGTTGTGCGTTTATGCTATCAACTTTTGTGCTGTCGAGATGCACCACCTGACTCGTAGGGACATATTTCCATTATGAGACAGCTCTCCATCAGCACGCTCCTCCTTTTTAGATTCAGTTCGATGGCAGGTCTGGTATCATTGACCCATTATGGACGCTAACCGCGCCAGTGAAACCAATGCAAGCGAAAGTCCTCGCCGAGACGAAAATGCTACCAACGGCTCTTCTTCACAAACAGAGACATCCGACATAGCTTCTAATACACATTTCGCACCAATTTACAATGAGGCTTCAGAGGACGCTGAAAACACGAGCCATGTCGACCCAAAGCTTCAGGTACTTTCACAAAGGCGCAGCCGTGCATCCGGTCATGGCGTTGAGGAAAATGAAGATTGGGCTCAGATCGAGAAATTGATTTCTCGGATGTTTGGCCGAGACAGGAAAGCCTATTCAGAGGAAGAGAAAACAAGACATGTTGGAGTTGTCTGGAAGAATCTGACTGTCAAGGGCATCGGATTGGGAGCTGCACTTCAACCGACCAATGCTGATATCTTTCTCGGCTTACCTAGGCTTGTTAAAGGATTGTTGACCCGGGGTAGAAAAGGTGCCGGTGCGGACCCCCAGATTCGAACAATTCTGGACGATTTCACGGTAAGTCAATGATATCTGTGTGGATTGGTGGCTCACGGACAGATTGATAGGGTTGTGTGCGTCCCGGAGAGATGTTGCTCGTCCTTGGAAGGCCAGGCTCTGGATGCTCGACTTTTCTAAAGGTTATTGCAAATCAGAGAGCCGGTTATGAGAGTATTCTCGGCGATGTGCGGTATGGGGGAACAGATGCCGGTACAATGACCGAGAAATACCGCTCAGAAGGTAGTTTTTTTTTCGTGGCACAACACTCAAGCATCTGTACTGACGTGATTAGTTTTGTACAACCCTGAGGAAGATCTTCACTACCCAACCTTGACTGTCCGAGATACTCTTCTATTCGCCCTCAAGACTCGTACACCAGATAAAGCGTCCCGCATTCCTGGCGAAAGTCGCGAAGATTATCAGAAGAGCTTTCTCTCCGCTATCGCCAAGTTGTTCTGGATAGAGCATGCCCTGGGTACGAAGGTTGGAAATTTATCAGGTGGAGAGAAGAAACGAGTCTCGATTGGAGAGGCTATGGTGACAAAGGCCAGTACCCAATGCTGGGACAATAGTACGCGAGGTCTAGATGCAAGTACGGCTCTAGAATACGTCCAAAGCCTGAGAAGCTTGACAAATACAGCCGGTGTCTCTACACAGGTGGCACTCTATCAGGCTTCAGAAAACTTATTCAACCTATTCGATAAGATCCTTCTGATAGAGGAAGGCAAATGCGCATACTTCGGCCGCACGGAGGACGCAAAGGCCTATTTTGAACGTCTCGGTTTCGAAAGTCCTCCTAGATGGACCACTCCAGATTTCTTGACCTCTGTTAGCGACCCGCATGCGAGACGTGCTAAGAGCGGATGGGAAGATCGAATCCCACGCTCAGCCGAACAATTTCAAGAGATATATCGCAAGAGCGACGCCTTCAAGGCGGCTCTTGCAGATATTGAGGAATTTGAAAGAGAAACCGAAGCCCAGGAGGCAGAACGAGAAGCCGCCAGGAAAAGAATGAAGACGAAAAATTACACAGTGCCATACTACAAGCAAGTCCTCATCCTGACGCATCGACAGTTCCTTGTCATGACTGGAGACAGGCAGTCCTTGGTTGGTAAATGGGGCGTGATAACATTCCAAGCACTTATTGTGGGAAGTCTCTTTTACAATCTTCCTCAAACGAGGTAAGGACTCCATTGCTCTTATGTTTGGGCGTATAATTCAACTGATATGGAACTCAGCGCCGGTGTCTTCACTAGGGGAGGTGTGATGTTCTTCATACTTCTTTTCAACGCACTACTGGCTCTGGCAGAGCTTACTGCAGCTTTCGGCAGTCGGCCAATCCTACGAAAACACAAAAGCTTGTATGCCTGAAATCCATAATCTGGAATTTTGAAAGGTGCTGACTATATCTAGCTCATTTTATCGACCCTCGGCTTATGTTCTTGCTCAGGTCGTGGTGGATGCGCCACAGGTATTCGTTCAGGTCGTGATTTTTGATATCATTGTCTACTTGTCTGTCCACTGCTTTCCAGATTTCTAAGCAAGTGTCCACTGACCATTTCTTTGTTCCAGTATGGCACACCTCCAAAGGACGCCATCCCAGTTCTTTATCAATCTGCTTTTTCTATTCACGCTCACCATGACGATGTATTCCTTTTTCCGGGCTTTTGGAGCTTTGTGTTCTTCGCTTGACGTTGGTATGCTGGCTCTTCAAAGATTCCTCGCGACTTTTGTTCTGACAGGACATCGCAGCTACACGCATAACTGGAGTGTGTATCCAGGCGTTGGTCGTGTATACTGGTAGGTAGACCGCAAAACGTTCACCCTCGATTATCCCTAATCAACTCGCTCAGGCTACCTGATTCCACCTTGGAAGATGCGCCCATGGCTGAAGTGGCTCATTTGGATTAATCCCGTTCAATATTCATTCGAGGCATTAATGTCCAACGAATTCTATAATTTGAAGATACAATGCGTACCGCCGTCCATTGTTCCAGAAGGTCCCAATGCAGATCCCTCTCATCAAAGTTGTGCGATCCCAGGAAGCCAACCGAATCAGTTGGTCGTCCCTGGTGCGGCTTACATTCAAGCTGCTTTTACCTATACTCGAGCACATCTATGGCGAAATTTCGGTATCATTATAGCCTTGTTCGTGTTCTTTGTGACTCTAACGATGCTGGGCATGGAGCTGCAGAAGCCGAACAAAGGCGGAAGTGCCGTCACTGTGTTCAAGCGAAATGAAGCTCCAAAAGCTGTTGAAGATGTAATGAAACACAAAAGACTTCCCGAAGATGTTGAAACGGGCGAGAAGAATGATGCCAATGCGGATCTCGCAAAAGAATCAGAAAGTCCTGCAAGGATTGTCAAGGGAATCGCTAAGAATACGTCTATATTCACGTGGCAGAATGTCGACTATACCATCCCTTACAAAGGTGGCCAGAGGAGGCTACTGCGAGATGTCCAAGGCTACGTCAAGCCTGGTCGTCTCACTGCCTTAATGGGTGCCTCCGGTGCAGGGTCAGTGCGATTGCCTGCAACTTGCCATTATTGAGACATTGATCTAACTTCCTGTTGACAGGAAAACGACTCTACTTAACGCTTTGGCTCAGCGCATCAACTTCGGAGTGGTCACAGGGAATTTTCTAGTCGATGGAAAGTAAGTAGCTCTGTATCACACGCCTTCATTGAACAACCACTCATGGTATCAGGCCTCTTCCGAAGAGCTTTCAGAGAGCTACCGGATTTGCTCAGCAGATGGATGTCCACGAACCTACTGCAACGGTCCGAGAATCACTCAGATTTTCCGCTTTGCTACGTCAGCCCAAAGAAGTCCCGATTCAAGAAAAGTATGATTACTGCGAGAAAGTGATAGACCTGCTCGAAATGCGCCAAATTGCCGGCGCCACTGTCGGAGCTAC
This sequence comes from Evansstolkia leycettana, assembly GCA_000787455.1. Classification (NCBI taxonomy): domain Eukaryota; kingdom Fungi; phylum Ascomycota; class Eurotiomycetes; order Eurotiales; family Aspergillaceae; genus Evansstolkia; species Evansstolkia leycettana. Next base: position 39,839 of record JSYV01000063.1, on the reverse strand, counting down.
CGGTTCGGGACTGAATCAAGAGCAGCGCAAGCGACTCACTATAGGGGTCGAACTTGCTAGTAAACCGGAATTACTACTGTTCTTGGATGAGCCAACTTCAGGTCTGGACTCTTTGGCCGCTTTCAATATCGTTCGTTTTCTTCGACGGCTTGCAGATGCTGGTCAGGCGGTCTTGTGCACTATCCATCAGCCATCAGCCGTTCTCTTTGAACAATTCGACGATTTACTCTTACTGCAGAGTGGAGGAAGAGTTGTCTATAATGGCGAACTGGGTCCGGATTGCAAGATCCTCATTGACTATTTCGAGAGGAATGGCGGCAAGGAATGTTCACCCCAGGCGAACCCAGCAGAGGTATGTTCCCAAATCACTCAATGTCCATTATTCAGATAGTCTGATGCTGGGACAGTATATGCTCGAAGTCATCGGTGCCGGAAATCCAGACTATAAAGGTCAAGATTGGGCTGACGTCTGGGCCAATTCTCCACAACATAAGGAGCTCACCGAAGAGATAAACAACATCTTCGAATCTCGCCGCAATGAAAACAAAGAAAAGCACACTGAGGATAACCGGGAATTTGCAATGCCACTCTGGATCCAAATCGTGACCGTGACGAAACGTGCTTTTGTCTCTTACTGGAGAACACCTAACTATACCCTCGTACGTATGCCCTTCCTGCAAGTTTCTAGCCAGATTTCACCCTCTTTCTGACTATTCCAGGGTAAATTCATGTTGCATATCTTCACCGGTCTCTTCAACACCTTTACTTTCTGGCATTTGGGCAATAGCTATATTGACATGCAATCTCGGCTGTTTTCTGTCTTTATGACGCTCACCATAGCACCACCTTTGATCCAGCAGCTGCAGCCACGGTTCATTCATTTTCGCAGTCTATATGAGTCCCGGGAGTCCAGCTCGAAGATATATTCATGGATAGCATTCGTGATCAGCACCATTCTCCCGGAGCTGCCTTATTCTGTTGTAGCTGGTAGCATATATTTCAACTGTTGGTGAGTAACCCTCGCATATTAATTTATACACTTCTTCTCCTACTTGCCATGGACTGCAATTTCTAACACACATTCCAGGTACTGGGGCGTCTGGTTCCCTCGAGACTCATTCACATCCGGCTACGTCTGGATGCTCCTAATGGTCTTTGAGATGTTCTACATCGGCTTCGGCCAATTCATCGCTGCCTTCTCGCCGAACGAGCTCTTCGCCTCTCTCCTGGTCCCCTCCTTCTTCACCTTCGTCGTCGCCTTTTGCGGTGTCGTTGTCCCGTACCGAGCATTGCCGCATTTCTGGCAGTCATGGATGTACTGGCTTACGCCCTTCCATTACCTCCTGGAGGGATTCCTCGGTGTCGTGACTCACGATGTTCCCGTCCGCTGTCTTAAACGTGAAGAGGCGCGATTTACTTCTCCTCCCGGGATGACTTGTCAAGAGTATGCTGGGGCGTTTGCAAGGAAAGCAGGGGGATATGTAGAGGATGCGAGTAATGGGATGTGCTCGTTTTGTCCTTATTCGACCGGTGATCAATTTGTAAGTTCTGAATTCAAGCTTTAAATGAATTCCTCATCGCTTAACGCTGATATGACATGCAGGCCGCCAGCTTCAATGTGTTCTATACTCACAAGTGGCGCAACTACGTAAGTGCTACCGCTGTCAACAGATCTGTAGGATTTCAGTAACTAATATTATGCTTCTTATACAGGGGATTTTCTGGGCGTACGTGATCTTCAATTTCGCTGCTGTGTTTACCTTTTCCTGGCTTTACCTCCACGGAGTTCGAAGCTTGAGGCGCTGGCTCAGCGCGCGGAAAACGAGGAAAGGCGCGAAGAAGTGATGCGACAGAATCGCCAGAGCCCAAATCTATATTTTCCTATAGAATACTATTATCTTCACGGTTCTACATTCTTTCACTCCTGCTAGGATTGTTCTAGATGATGCGCCTCCTTGCAAATCATCGTTGAGCTCATTGGGCGTCGGATGATTTGGTTTCTACATAAATGTACTCCGTACAATGAGATAGAACAGGTGATAGAGACATGATGCTAGATGGAACAATATAACGAAGAGACGTATGCATAGCCATCGGTGTTATGGTACATATCCACGGGTATTTGAGAGATTGCTTAAATATACAAATAACTGATTTAACGTTCTATCGCATGATGAGAGGTTCTCCAGTTTATATGCATATGACCAATCCATCATGCAACAGAACTGGACCACGGGGGACTCGGTGCTGACGAAGTAGCAAGATTAGATACAGGAAAGGGCTGATGAGAGTTCCACGAACCAGACGCGCCCGTCGTAGCAGCAGCCGTCTGTGTTGTCGATGAGTTGGTTTGTCCTTCAGCGTAGCCATTCGTCAAACGCGGCCGCTTCGCTTGAGGGCCAACCTTGGGACTTCGGCTGCTGTCATGAGAAAGATTCGGTGGAGAAGTTTGATTGCCCATGCTCGGCGAAGAAGATGGTCCAACCTTGTTATTAGAGGAAGACGAAGGATCCGGCAACGTCCTCGATCTGTTGAAGGAGTTCGCGGATTCTTCCACGGGACGCGAGGATTTCGTATCAGTGCCATAGTCATCCGGAAGGGCTTTCGGTTGCCCGACACCAACTCTACCCATGCTTCTATCATGCATCACCACCCGTTTCCACTTGGCGAGCACGTTATCGTAGTCCCACCGGGAAGAATTCGGACTGATCAGGCTCTCTTTCGCATCTAACTCTCTGGCAACCTCGCGCGGTATGGGCAACGTGTCGGGTGGGAAAAGAGCAAACTCTCTCGGCCATTGACATGAGCCTAATTTCTCAACTTGTGCACGGAGCTGATTGGCTTCCTGCTGAACGCGGACGAGCTGCTCATCTAATGATTTCCGTTTCTCTGTCTCGCGGGCGAACGCTCGAATGATTTCTAGCTGCCATGCCTCGCGTCTGGTTTCGAAGGGCAGGGACATCCAATGCTTGAATGCCAGATCAAGATGCCGGGAGCTTATCTCTTCGTGCTGCTGAGCGCTTCTAGCAATTATATTCGAGTCGAGGCCCGCGGTGGGTTTCCCCGAATGCGCGGAGTGTGCAGGATCTTCAGCAAGCTGGTCAGCTTGCCATTGTGCAATTTTAGAACGTAGCGCTTGTCGGACAATCTCGACATGTTCGGCTCCCGGAGGTTGGAGAGGGAAAGACCCAGGGGATGGGAACGGGTGAGTTGCGAAGAGACTCGGAGGAGGTGGCAATAATTGCAAGCAGAGGGAAGGAAAGGTCTGCGCCTGGATGTCGAAATCGAAAGGAGATATTCGAGGCCGCATCTTTATAGACCTGTACAAAGACGCGCACTGTAAGCTTCCAAATATTTCAATCCGGCAAAAAAAGACCACAAAGGGTATGTGCCGCAAGCTGCCCAGTGGATAGAGACGACTCACGTGGCAGCCTTGATGTTATCCAAAACCTCGCGAAGCGCCAACTCCAACGCTCTCGCAGTATCCGGATTGTTCGCACTCGCGCCCCTGCTCGCATAGTCCGGCAGACCCAGCGAGCCCGACCTTGGCGAAGTCGATAGGTACGACGACCCAGCTCCATCCTGCAAACGGCTGGGATTGGGGATGTCGTTAATGACACCAGTGGCATGCCATGTCGGCGTGTTAAACATCATCCGAACCCCGCTCCCTCTAGGCTTGCTGCTGAGATCTCCAGCGCCATGCCCTCCAGTTTGACTCCTGCCGATCGAACGCTCAGGGCTGTCCCGCTTGCCTGTTGAGGTGCGTGCTTGTCGCCTGGTGATTCCGCTGCGGATGCGCCGAATTTCCTCCACATCATGGATTCCATCAGGCTTTTTCTTGAACAGGAACTGGTCGAGATGCCGACCTAGCGAGGAGGACGTGAAAGCCTGATGACAGTACTGGCATTTCCTGTCCTTGACTGCGGGTGTCTTGAAAGCTGACGGAGCATGGCCGTCTTCTCCGCCTGCGGATCCCTCCGGCGTATCCGTCGGACGCGAAGAGTTCGTTTCATCCATCTCGTGGAGCGTGAAATTTCAACGTGACCGTCGTGTATCACCGGGGGAAGTTCGCGGTACGTTCAGGTGGTTCAGAGAGCAAATCAGTGCTAGCGATCAACGCATGGCCATAGACAACGGTGCGCTCGGAGTTAGTCGCAAGAAAGCCAGGAGTGTTGAAGAATGTTTTAAGCGATAAGTTAAGCATGCACGTGGTGAGGGTATTATAATATCTTAGGAGAGCTGAAGTGTCGTCGATGCGGAAGAAGCAAACACAAAGCGTTTCTCCGCCAAGACTCGTGGAGAGAAGAACTCGAGTCGGTATGGCCTCCTGTACAGGTACTTCTGATGCCCGCCAAACTATTATGGGCCAACAAGTACCTCCTACAGCACTAGGTCTCACCAATGCAGTATCTACAAACATGGATGGACTGCTTGGTTTTCAAGCGTTTTAATATTTCCTTGCGTATTTGAATCACACTGATCTCAGGGGTTCGTGGTTCAACTAACGCAACCGACTACAATCCTTTGAAATCCCATCTTCAAAACCGGGTCGATTCGAAATCTCCTCGCTGATATACTCGACCGGCGTCAGCATCTTCTCTTCTTGCGGTCGTCTTCCTATTAGCTGAACAGAGACAGACGCTCCGTGGTATAACTCAGCGTCATCTAAGCGAGTGTTAGCAAAGCTGGCCCCAACCAGTCCCACTGCAGATGTGGAATAATAATCACTTACATTCCGCCTGGCTCTCTCTGTCAGCTTCTCCCATATACTCCGCTTCGGAAAGAGGCACATCCTTTCTCTTGTCGGCATGAGTGACGGGAATAACCACACTGGTATAGTCCAGAACGTTCACGAAGGTGCCTTGGCCTTCCACTCCACGCCGGACAGGTTGACTGATGAAGAAAAATCACGAGTGTTCGAACACTGAAGTGCTCCAGCCACCCAATAAGATAGATAGCTTAGCAAGACACTGATCCCTCTTTATTCTCAAATCGACCATGGCGAGATGACATCACGCCATGGACTCTTCCCTTTGGAGAATGCGATATCCAGAGAGTGCCGGAGATATAGGATAAGCTATTTGCGTCCGTTGGGCACAGATAGCCAAACAAAATATCTTGGTCATATGTTCGAGTCGCAAAAACCTTGTGCATGAATCAATTCATCTTCAAAGACCGAAGCTATTTCTTTAACCAAGGCTGGACCGTTCCAACCCCATCAAAATCACTCGCCCCTGTCGAACAGTTCGAGATATATATCTGTGAGCTGACCATGATGATACTCAGACAGGCTTTCGATCTTCACCATGAAAAGAGCTGGAGCCCGTTGAGAAGAGGGGCGAGCTGTTTCGGATGCATCAGTATGGACTTAGCAGTGCCATGCTCTGCGCGCATAAGTTCACAAAATATCAGGAGGAGAGGACACTGGTTGTACCGTGTTTCGATGTCAGAAAAAATCAATGGCTAGTGATTATTGAATTCTGAGAAGTCGTCATCTGCCTGACATTCAGATTGATTCTCTTTCCGGACAACCATCCCTTCCATGCGGTATATTTCGTTCCATCTGACGGACCAGACGGCCACTGTGCCAGCCAACTGGGGCACGTTGAAGGTAGAACCTTCGGTACCCCATGCCAAGCAAACCGCGAAGGACCATCCATATATACGGCATCGCCTGAGCGAAGCCGGATAATCTCGCAGCCATCTCCATCGTCATGGCTGATTAGAAACAGCCCGTCACAACCAAAACTGACGCTAATCAGACCAGCATCACACTCCTCGCTGACATCCCGATGTACACTCAGCGTGTCACCTGCGGAATAGACATTTACAATGGCTGCTTGTGCATCCGTCTCCGGAAAGACTGCACGGAGAAGTTTGGCAATATCTTGTGGGAAAGGAGGCGGCCTGGTCGCCGGATACACTTTGGCAGTCCAGTCATACTGGCCACCTAGAGTGATCCAACGAAGCTTCTTTTCCAAGAAGCTCTGGACGGTGATCGGCTTACGTAATTCTGGGTCCTTGGAGTGCAAAACCCTCGAGAGATCATCCTCGAAGAAAGATGGAAACTGACCGTTCTGTGAAGTGTGGTCTGATGAAGATGAGGAAGAGGCGGCATGATCATGGGTGTCTACCGTATCTGCTTTGCCAGGATACGTGACATTGTAGTGCAAATGAACATTAGTCCGGTGCTCTGCATTTGACAAGTCTCGATGGAATAAGCGATTCAGCAGCTCCATCTGAACTGTAGAAGGAAAGAGGGATGGGATCATCCGTAGGCCTATTGCAGGTTAGAACTTGCAAATATGAGCGAGACATCCTGAAGGCGACTGCATGCTGACCAGAAACAGACTTGTGGGCGAGAACAGGGATGTTCTCGACTAGAGGACCTCCATTCTGGCAGGTAGAGTCACCACTGATAAATTCATCAAAGACCAATCGTAGGTCCTTGCTGGACATCCATTGCGAGACGGAAATATGATCCGGGAGATTGTCGAGATCTAGATTCTGCAAGTTGATAATGCCAGTATCCGCGTCAATCTCTGAGAGGGGAATCTTTTGATATCTTTTGTATCGATGTCTGATGTTTTCTGGCGGCCGGTCATGAGCATTGAGGCCTTTTATCTGAGCCATTATGTGGGCTAAGTGCGTCGGTTGCTCCTGTGGTACGGATTTGACAGCAACCACGACTACAAATTACCCCGCGGGGAACAGGAATTCGATCAATCGATCATGGCTTCTTGTTTGAGTGTCAGTTTGCGCTTCCTGTCAAAATTGTGTCGAGGCCCACATAGGTTTTACTACGGTATGTTTCACTGTGCCGAGTCAGGTGCCAGCGCGCCGACCGCCTTCACAGTTCTGCCGGCAGAAACGGCAAAATGAGGCTTTTGCAATTTGGTCATACATGAGTTATAATTAGGAATTTGCAGTCCTCCGTAGTACGCCTTGGTCCTCCACGCGTGGGTTTTGTTTACTTCCCGTCAACAAAACGCCAGACCGCCTTGGTTTCTCCCCCCCACCAACGGCAGCAAAATAATACGACGACGTCCTAGCCCTGGCTGATTCTTCGATCCCTTGAATGCGGTTGTGGTCGAGCTTCGGACGTGATTAGGGAATTGAGACTCTAGCGGTGCATCTTGACTCTTTTCAGAGCCCCCTTCGCAGCTTTTCCGCCCCAGGTGAAGGCTTTGGCCCGGTCTCGACTGTTGTTATATTGCCCCTTGGCAGGTCAGCAGCGTCCTTCGTTCTCACCTTGGAGCCCCGCCAACCTGGGAAATTCAGTTTCCTTGATTTGCTGTCGAAATATCAAGATTTCAGCCTCTTTAGAATCGAAGTGAATCTTATCCAGGCAACTGCCATTCATTTGCAAGGTCACCATGGAGAACTATCAGAAGATTGAGAAAATTGGAGAAGGTACGTATGCACAATGATGGACCTTGCATTGCGTTCGAACTTCCTGCAGATTTGTGTCAGATATGGCTATGACATGTCAAAGTTACTCAAGATCTTTCTTCTAGGAACATACGGAGTCGTTTACAAAGCCCGCGAGCTCTCACATCCCAACCGCATAGTTGCCCTGAAGAAGATACGACTGGAGGCAGAAGATGAAGGCGTTCCCAGCACAGCCATCCGCGAGATCTCCCTGCTCAAAGAGATGAATGATCCCAATATTGTCCGACTTCTGAACATTGTCCATGCTGATGGTCACAAACTCTACCTCGTCTTCGAATTCCTGGACCTCGATCTTAAGAAGTACATGGAGGCACTTCCGGTGAGCGAAGGTGGGCGAGGCAAGGCTCTGCCCGATGGATCTACGCTCGATATGAACATGGGATTGGGCGAAGCTATGGTCAAGAAGTTCATGGCTCAACTGGTGGAAGGGGTGCGGTATTGCCACAGTCACCGCATCTTGCATCGGGATCTGAAGCCTCAAAACCTTCTCATCGACCGTGAGGGCAACTTGAAGTTGGCAGACTTTGGACTGGCAAGAGCATTCGGTGTTCCGCTGAGAACGTATACTCATGAGGTACCGCAACAACTCTATCACTCAATATCAGCATGCCAGGAGAAATGCAGCTAATTTCCTGACTAGGTCGTGACCTTGTGGTATCGCTCGCCCGAGATTCTCCTGGGCGGTCGTCAATACTCTACAGGTGTTGATATGTGGTCTGTCGGCGCTATCTTCGCAGAAATGTGCACTCGCAAGCCATTGTTCCCTGGAGATTCGGAAATTGATGAGATTTTCAAAATTTTCCGGTATGGTGCTCAGGCTTCCAGACGTTTAGCAAAAATTTCTGACTTTCGTTTTGTACAGACTCCTAGGCACACCCGACGAAACCACCTGGCCTGGTGTCACGTCCTTCCCCGACTTCAAGCCGACTTTCCCCAAGTGGAAGCGTCAAGAGACGCGCACGCTCGTACCAGGCTTAGACGTGGACGGTCTTGATCTCCTGGAGAACCTGCTTATGTATGATCCGGCACAACGTATTTCGGCCAAACAGGCGTGCATGCATCCGTACTTCCAGCAAGACAGCTCATACTACTCCGGCCGTTCTCGAAGGAACGGATTCCATTGAAACGATCCCTAACCTTCAAACAGCTTTCGTGTATCATTCTTATGTGGAGGCTAGGGTTGCGGATGCAATGACATGGATGAAGAGATGATTGGTGTTTTAGTGGACACGGACCTTGCCTTCTCATCGTTGACTACATGGCACTCGCAAACTGCATTGTTTCACTGTTCATGCCTCTACTGCATTGATGTTCTTTCCTTTGTTCAAGGCGTTATTTTCGGAGTGATCTGGCAGGAAGGAGGTTAGGCAGTTTTGAGAATTTCAATTGGTCATCCTTTGTTCCATTCTGATTCATAACTTGTGTTCTCTTTGACGGTGTTGTCGAGTATAAGGATGGCGCTCCTGTAGCCCTGCCACGACCTTGAACCTCCTAGAAGGTTAGGATATGATTAAGTTCCTTAACTGGGCTGATGAGTTCTGGATTAATAAGTATAAGATGGTGAGCATTAGAGCTCTTACTATAATTACTGGTCTCTTCACCCTAAGTGTCGAGATTGAGTGCTATAGGTAGTCCAGTCCCTTCTATCAATGCGTTCATATGTCAAACATAATGTCATCAACATCCTTACTGCGAAAGACCTGGGAACAATTTCAAGACATTCCTCCAGGAGATGTTGTCCATATCCTCCTTGGGGAGCCCTGACGCATGCAGATCCCTGCTGAAATGCCTGACAGTTGGCTCTGGGGCATAAGGGAAATCACTGCCGAAGAGAACGTGGTCCGGACGAGCGAACTTCCTCAGCAGAGGCAAGGCAAACTGAGCATCTGTCAAAGCCAAGTCAAAGTAGAACATGCGCGCATTCTCAATGAAATGCTCCGCGGTCATATCCGACTGACCCAAGTCATGAAGCATGATTGCCGGCCGCTGAGCCAACGGTTCCCTCCACCATGGGACAAGATAATCTTGCAGTTCCCGTATTTGCGAACAGCATCTGTGGCAATGAGATCGACCGCAGCACGGGTTGTCTCTTGCGGGTAATCAATCGTCGGCTGAGGCAGCATCTGATTGACGAAGTTGGTATCCACTGGGTGTGTCGGGTGGACGAAGACGACTGCACTGCGCCGATCAAGCTCCTCCCAGATGGATTGGAAGGCCGGGTGGCCGAGATAGTAGTTGCCGTCGCTGGTAGCGGGTGAACAGGGTTACGCCGTCAGCATGCAGCTCGTCGAAGGCGTGGCGAAGTGTTGTGCTGGATCTGCCGATTACCCTGGATCCTGCTCGTATTATGTCTGATTCATATCGGACTTTCAAAACGCCAAGTTTTCCAAATAACTCCGTTTCCATTCGCGATTCCAAGGTTCATCCATAGTGCTGTCCTTGTCATGGCGAAGGACATTATCTCGAAGGACATTATCTCGAACGGGTCTGAATCGCACATGGTCGAAGCAGCTCTAAAGACAGAATCTCATATAAAAAAGAACTATACCTTTGGGCGTAGAGAAAAAAGGGCACTCTGTGATGGATGGCATATGACTCCGTCCGGCTCATTTCATATGAACGAGATTGCAACGATCTCGATAAATACGAACCTACGTAAATGTCTTTTTAGTATATTGAAATCAATTGAGATTGATGATTATTACCAACAAGCAATATGCGATACGAAGCCGAGTCATACCTGCAAGGCCTTGCCCTGATTTCCTCCCATTAGGTTGGCATCCCACTTCCCATTTTTCGTGTCAAAACACCTACCATGTCTTCGACACAATCCGCGTGTCGTAGGATCAAATGGCACTTCACAACGTGAGGACGGTGAGGTTAGCCCTTACAGCATTCACGGGGCCTATTTGTAAGATGCCAATGAAAGTCGAATGAAGGATATTGTGTTTGTTCCATTGGAAACCCTTCTTTGGACATCTGCAATAACAGAGATTATGATTTGAAGATGGAGAATTTCGATTCGGCATTACAATCGGAAAACTTCACATGTGCGTATTCGATCAACGTTTATCACGAGAGCATTATCCCCAATCAGATGGTGAGATACTTGGAGGCACTCCAGTCGAGTGAGACATCAGGTCGGGGGTCCACAAATGAGTTGCCCATGCCCAGCCGAGGATCATCTGTTTTGGTAATAATAAAGCACGCTCCAAACGGGATGATCATTTCTGGGCTATTTGCCAAATGGGTCAATGGAGATGTTGGGACAAGTTGGTTTGAATAATGGCAGAATGTTCGTCATGCTCATTGTTAAATGCTGCAAGTCGCTGAGGAATGTGTCATGTTTCAGACTTTCCAGCTCCAGAAAGGGTAAACATCTAGAAAGATTCATCCCAGACTGAAACGACGAAATATTACTCATCATCAAGCATCAAAGGCAGGCAAATAAGCCGATCACTGCTGCGTCCCAAACTTCCATGTCATGCAATGGTGATTCACTGTCCCACAGCACAATGCAAGACATCCTGGATCAAGACTAAAAATATCTATCTGTTTTCGAGCCTCGATTCGATACGCCATCTTACCGTGCTCCGCTTCAAGTTGATTTGATCCTGGCTCCATAATTCCGTGCAACACCCGAAAATTCTGAAGGGGCCAAGACACGCTGACCAGGTAGGACCCAGATAACGCAACTGTCTCACATCCGGATATCCCGTTGGTTGAGAGTTGGACAGAGCTTCACTCTGGTCTGAAAAGAAACCCTCCGCTCAGCCCGTAAGGGAAAAGGGAGCAGAAGTCCAAACTCTAAGGAGCGAAACGATGGCAGAAACACGTCAACAAAAGGCACAATTGATTATACTCCGTACGAGAGGTTCTGTTGGCGGTCGCATTTATTATCTTCACCTCGTAGGGCTCGGGTGTCTGCTTCTGTGCTGCACCTCCCCACTATTGAATGGATCACCACTGAAGGGTGATCCTCAACCAGTCTCCAGACTCCAGCAGTGACGGTGCAAGCCGATCGTTAGTCTCAAGGACCTCCTTGGGTCCCTGACAATGACGTAGTCAGGACGCGTACTTAGCGCACAGGAGTCATTTCGAAAGAGATCGACCTGGAAAAGAACATTTTCTTTCGCAAGGGAAGAGGTCAGGAAAGTGGAATACAGTACGCAATCCTTGCTAGGGATTGCTGCAACAGAATGATCAGCTCACTGCCTGTCTACATCATACGTGAGACAGGAACACCCAGCAACCCTGTAACCTTCCCACTGTGAGTATAAATTGGCGAGTGGGATTTTGATTTGATATGGATTGGACCCTTGAGGACTTACAGTACTTATCAGGTCCGCAAGTCGCCAATCAAGGGTTCAAGGGAAGCAGGTAGGGCCGAATTGCGTCTGATTTTAGCTGATGTGGTCCCCGTATTGGACACAACTCAAGCCGTGCCCCTGGGCGGGCCTGAGCTAGGAAGAGAGCAGAAGATAAACTAGGGCGGCGGGACTAGAGATTTGGTCCCCCTGCTTCATTGGATCTAGAGATCGTAAGAAACTTGCGGTTGGACATGATTCAGCCCCAGCGTCCCTGGGTACAGTCGTCCCGCAATGCCCAAAATAGATAGCTGAGACAGACAGAGACAGACATGGATGACGATGATGGGGATGACAGGGGCCCCAGTGACTACTGCAGGCTACCCAAGCCCTTGGCAGACAGCAAAACCTAGTTGAGACTCTGGGAGTGCTCACTCTGTAGTCTGCATAAAGCACTTTCATTGTCCTCTGGCGATCTGTCGTCGGTCTTCTGATTCTTTTCAACTTTTACTTTTTTTTGGCTTTGATTCATCTTCCAGACACTCTTTATCTAAGAACCCATTTATCATTCGGTCATTCACTTGAACCTGTCAATTAGTTATATTTTACTTCTTAGCCCTTTACCACTTCCTTCATCCATCTTCCTCAAGATCGTCTTTTTTTGCGATACCCCCGTCGTTATCAGACCAGCAATCCTTCCAAAATGCGCTACACCATTTCTTCCCTCATCGCCTTGGCTGCCTCTGCTGCTGGTGCGTTCAACAGAGTCTTCTCGTCTTCTTTGGGGAAAATAAATTACATCGACAAAGCCATCGATTGCTGACAAAACTTCTACAGCCCTCCAGGTCACCTATCCCACCCAAGGTGCGGACATTGATCTGAGCAACGGCGTCACCATCAAGTGGGAGTCCGTCAGCACCGATCCGTCCACCTTCGCCATCCATCTGGTCAACCAGAACGTTTATCCCAATGTGGACGACACGATCGCAACCGGCGTCAAGACTTCCGATGGCTCCTACACCATGAAGGATGTCACTGGCATCAGCAGCGGGTACGCCTCCAAGAACACCTGAATCTCCCGTCCGTTTGGATGTTGACGAGCTGACACCGGCCATTCCTTGAATAGTCACGGATACCAGATCAACCTCGTCTCCACTGACCCCCAGAACTCCGGCATCCTCGCGCAGTCCCAGCAGTTCAACATCACCAGCGACTCCAGCTCTTCCTCCTCCTCTACTACCTCTGCCTCTAGCACTAGCACGGGTAAGATCACCACCACTGAATCTACCTCCACTGCCACTACTCCTGTCCATCTCTCCGGCTCCACTACTCTTGGTGAGTATATGGGTGCCGCCCCTATACCCTTTTCCTCCCCCTGAATCTTCATGTTTCCATGAGGCCCCAGGTCTTGAGAAGAGAAGAGAAGCAAAAGAAAAGTATCTAACAGATTTTTTTTGTTTGTCTCTTAGCTGCCACCACAACTTCGGCCACGACTGGAACCTCCTCCGCCTCTTCCACCCACACCGGTACCAGCACTGCCTCCAGCACTGGCTCCGGTGCGTCGACTTCCACCGGCGCTGCGGCCGCGCTCGTTGCGCCCGCTACGGCTGGTACTTTCCTGCTGGGTCTTTTTGCGCTTTTCATGTAAAGGTGCTCTCCTCCTGCGTTAGGGGGGAAGACGGGGATGAGCAAACCTCGGGCTCGAGACAAGATCGGTTCTACATGGATGGTGACGTTCATTGCTGTTGTTGGTATTAACTTGCTTTTGTTGTTATTTCACGGGAAGAGATGATATGGATTGTACTTAATTTAATGCGCATCCTGGATGAAATATTGCTGCCATTGAGAAGGAAGTCTTGGGATATCTCGAAAGTAGTAATTCAGAGATTGCAGCCAATCCCTAAGGCAGTTTGAATGGTTCTCGCCTAAACCAGCAAATCTTGTTCCAGTCACGGAATGCTCTGCCACCATGGTGCCTTGAATAAAGAGGAATCAGAATCACTTTGCTTTCTTTTCGTGGTCTATACTCCATAGCAGAAAACTGTTGAAGACTTTGAATGCTGTTTCGTTCTCTCATTTCCATGATGAACCGGTCATGAATGGACCCTTGGTTTTGTGAAGCCTTACAGTTTACCACATCAGTGAGAAACCAATTGCAATTTATATATTTGGTGTCTCGTTTTTGTGATGTTATTCTAAATTGGAAGAGTGGATTTGCAAAGGGGTGGGTTATTTAGTGTGTTTTTTTTCCCTACTGGGGCCATGTTTGTAAAATAAAGAATAGAATAAGCAGCTCAGTCCTATGATATGATGCTCAGTGATGACTCACCAAGTGCTAACTAAGTGTGATGTGGTGCTGCTTAGGGATGGCTCACTGAGCAAGCCCATGAGCGCCCCTTATTAAAGCGGCCGCATCCAGAAGAGGCAAAGTCAAGGGCGCTCGTAGAAATCCAGTACGTATAGGTACATATATACAGACAGACATTGCAGACCAAGAAAAAAAATATCAATCGATCACTACATTCAACCCAGCGCGGACTCTGCACGACCTGAGGCAGAGACGGATCCCGGAGCGCTGGCGCTGACCGGAGGTGACGAGGAGGCGGCATCGTGGTTCTCATTGACGCCTTCTCGAGGACGATCCCAGGTGCGGATGTGACCTGATTGAGTTTTAAGATTTGTCAGTCAATCTCAAGACTCAGAAATGTGGCAATTCGGTTGCATTACCTTCAAGAGACGAAGTCATGATGCAGTCCTTCTGGAATCCCAGCCAGCAGATAGGGTCTTCGCCAACAACTTTCGACTGAGTGAGGGAACTAAGTGTTAGCCATGCTCAACATACATTCAGAAACAGAGTGAAATTGATGCCTGTAGACGAACCATGATAGGAGGCAACAGGGCAGTACGCGCCCTTGGTTCAACTGGATGGCGAACGGCTTGATCGAACTCATCGACCGGGGCTGTTTGTTCCGAGTCGGCTCTCATGCGATTCCCGGTGCTGTCAGCTCGTTGCCGATTGATATCCCGCGTGTTGGAAGCGACAATACTGTTGCGCTGGCGTGCGCTAGCCTGATGGTGCTGGTATAGACAATTTGTATTAGTCAAACGTAAAGGACAATGCGTGTTTAAACGAAAGTCCATGGTTATGCTATCTCAACATAATCGACGACAGTCTCCCAAACTTACCGCTTTCGGACGATGCAGCATGCCGACGCTAAAATCCCATAGAAGCAGTCGGCAGTCGTCGCCAACACTGCCAAATCTGTATGTCTTCTCATCACACCGCCACGGATCGAAAGCGACGGCTGAGACCCAAGAATTATGACCCTGACAGCGAGCGACGATCTTGCGTTCCGGCAGAGACCAAATCGTTACCAGGTCGTCTTGACCGCCGGTCAAGATATACTTGCCATCCGGTGACCAGCAAACACATAGCAAGCCGCCGTAGTAGCTTCGGAAGATGTCGAGAACCCTAGAATATCGTTAGCATACAGCGTCCCCAAACAGGGCTTATCTTGCGTCGTGCGAAACCCATACTCTTCTCTCAGGTAGTCCATCACTCGTAGTGACCCGTCCTCCAGAACCACGGCCAAGTGCCGTTGGTCTGGAGAAAATGCAAACTGGGAGATCTTCTGGTTCGCCAATTTCCATAGCGCAACGGGGTTAGTCTTCTGGTTCCTCGAATTGACAGACTTCAGAATCTGTAATGACTGTGGACCCGAGGGTCTCAAGCTGGCTTCCTCCGAGCTGTTCTGCAGCTCTGGAGTAAACAGTGCATCCTCCTTCTCCTTGTCATACACCACCAACTGTCCATTCGCATGCGCAGCCATAAACAGGTTTTCTGATCCAGGGAGCCATTTAATATGAGTAACCGGAGAGTTGCTGACGACACCGTTCTTATTGATGCGAGCGTACTTCTGCGACATAGGCTCGTACCAGATAATGTCACCAGCAGAAGAGCCCATGACAACGTCGATGTGGGATGAGGCTTTGGTGAATTCATTAACGTCGTGACATAGCATATGCGCTTTGGTGAATAGAACCTTGGCAAGTGGTTCCTCTTTCTGCTTGGAGCTGAGGTCCAGCCACTGGAATGCGCGGTTGATGTTGGCGAAGGCGAACAGGCCATCCGGGTTGCGATCATTAAGGCGTTTCGTCGAAGCTTCGTGGGTGATGACTCGTGAGACAAAGGACGAGCTGCTCTTGATGATGTTATTCTTCGGCTTGCGCCGTTTCAACCCATCCTTGGATGGTGGCGCCACCAGCGCTAGATTCCCTTCTCCAAACGCAGGTGTGTCCTTCGGGGTAAAGAAGGTGGGTGGTTTGCCTTTCTGGCTGACGATGACCAAAGATAGCTTCACACCAGATGTAGGAGGGGTTGGAACGGTCGCGAGCGGGTTGTTATTCGGAGGAGGAGCCTCAGATGGATGCGGAGGAGGAGTCGCCAAATGCAAGTCATCCTTCAGGTGATACGTTCCTGCCGACCGATATAATCAGCCATTGTCCGAACATTTTTCCATATTCCTTTCGCGCAAGATCCACAAGCATCGCATCCGCAATACGCACCTTCTCCGACCTGCAAATCACAGCCACCTTCTGGATGACTGATGATATTATTTGTCTCTACGATTGGCACTGCTATGCCATTCGACGCTCCGGCTGCGTAGGCAATAGGGACCTGGTAGCGGGGTGGAGGTGGTGGAAGGACGCTGGGCCAACACATCAGTATCCGAAATTTCCCTTGGCTTTTGATTGTAACCGCAAGAAAGATTCAATGCACTTGGGCAATAAGATCGATCGTAGAAAAGTGAAAACCAAAGACACGGAAGATCGAGACAATGGGATTCTTACAACATGATTGCAGTAGTGGTATCAACCACTCAACTAGTCAATATTGCCCGCCGTGCTGTGAATGACACACACAGTATAAGCGAGAAGCTGCAGTATAGATGGGATGCTCTGTGGAGTAGCCTGTTACACAATTGATTCTGTGAATCCCTGATCTTCAAGTGCAGCACCCACAAAAAGCTTACAGCCGCCTGTCAGCACCCAGACAAGTCGAAGTGAATGCTATACTGTGTAGGTTCCGGGGACTGCAACTTTCAAGTGCGCGTATGGATGAGTGACCAGGATCACTGAGCTTTGCTCCGCAAGGTATATCCAGCTGATGGTCACTGATCTGGAGACTTCACAATCGTGGAGCCACAGTACCGGGGGGGGGGAGGTCGAGAATGTGGAGAAGAAAATACGAGGAATGAAAGTCCGAAGCCCAGCTCCGTTAAGCTTCTGTACAGAATCGAGACCCGAGAAGGGGATAGAAAGGAAATGCGACAAACTCGAAGAGATCGAAGAAAGAGGTGGATGGATGGATTCTGGGGTTGTAAGTCCGGAGCGTCCACCGACTCTCGCGTGGTGCGACGATCCAACTGGAGGGGGTTTTAGTGCGGAATGGTCCCTGCGTGCGGAGTAAGGGATGGAGATCGCAGGCCCAGTTGATCTTAGTGGAAGACGGCAACAATTTAGGCTGAAGCCTCTACAGTTCGACCGTCACGTTCCAAAGATAAATTTAGTATGGATACATCTTAAGTATTACATGAATATATTAACAGGATAACATTGCAAAGGAAATGGACTCGTTGACCCTTCTATAGGTATCGTATCGTAGTGCCAGAGTGCTGTAAATGGCACCGACTTCATTACTACAGAGTATAACCTGGCTAGAGCTCAAGCTCCGCTTCCACTCACTCTCCGCCAGATCATTACAGCAGCTGCTCCTGCACAAACCACCGCGCCCAGCGCAATTCCCCAGGCCATCCACTTGCCCTCGACGTCTTCCTCGCTCCGGGGAAATGCTGTACTGGGCTCCATGGCAGCCTCCGCGATATGCACAAAAACTTCTTGAATCGAGTTCCATGTGACACTTACGTGTAAGGGCGGACTGGGCATGTTCAGCATCGCCGTGTACTCGTGAGGCTGGTATTCTGCTCGTTGGGTTGTTCTGTCCAGATCCGCTTTTAACGCGATGAAGACGCTCGGCAGCTCTTCCAAGTGCGGATATTTCGATCGAAGAGCGGGGATGTATGCGAAAGAGTCAGGATCCGATGAGTCATACGTATATGCGATCACGTCGCACTGGTCCAAGAGCTTCGCCTGGTTCTCAAGGATTGCAGGTTCCAGCTCCCCCAGCTCGTCCAGGATCAAGTAGCACTGTTTCCCGCCCGGCAGCTCCACTGTATTGACTGCTGTGCGCGGCTGGATAGTCGGATGATATGTGGAACTGAACCCGCGCGACAGGAAGGCATCCAGTAAAGCGGACTTGCCGGACCCTGATGCACCCAGAACGTGGCAGAGAACAACGTTTCTTTCCACTCGTCCGGGGCGCCGCCGCTTCTTACGGGGTCGCGTTACTTTGAGCGCGGCGGTAGTAGATGGATTGCTTCTGTCTGATGACTCGAACCCAAGATACGCAAGATACTCCAGAGTCGTCTTGGGCGAGGCGAATGTTGTCATGCTCCATTGGGCAAGCCAACCCTGCAAGGTAACATGGCCAGCTTCGTTCCGAACTGTGGAGGACGGGAAAGAATCGTCCAACCAGGAAGGGGGTATGCCCGGCGTTGGTGCGAACAAAGATGCCAATTCAGCGTCATTCAGGCCTCCATCGTTGTCTTTATCTGACAAAAGGAAAAGATTGACGAAGAATCGGTACCCCTCAGGTGACAGTTCAGCAGATGCGTACGGGGGGACCTCAAATCGCGGATGGAGAAAGCTCTCTTGCAACGAGAGGTTGTCGGTATATTGAAACGCTCGCAGAATGATCCAAACGGTCTCGTGCCGTCCTTTCTCCGCATACATCTTATTCAAATGAAGGAATCCGCGGCAGTCAATTCCAGAAAGCGTGACGGACTCTGGGTACGTCTTCTGAATAGTTTCCTTGATATGGACGAGGTCCTCCTCGCTCAACGGCTTCCCGAAGCATCGCATTTGGAAGTCTTTGATCTCCTTGTCAGAAAGATACCCATCTCGATCCTTGTCGCTGAGGTAGAAGATGCGCTGCAATGCCGCAATGGCTGCGGGCTTCAGAGAAGACTCCTTCGAGTCGAACAAGGGTGCAATTGGATGGGTGACGGCTTTCTGACAGAGAAAGAACGCTTCGTTGACATTGCGATGTTCGCGCGCGCTTGTACGAATACATGAATCGATTTCCTTAAACTCCGCCATCAACGGAAGCATCTCATCCTCAATGACCTGGGCCTCGCTGTGCTCCGCAGCGAGGTCGGACTTGTTAGCGCACAGCACCACGGGCACATTCACACCTAGTGACCGAAAGTAGGGCAACCAGAACAACGCAACTCTCTCGTAACTGTAATGGTCCGAATACACCAACAGAATCACGTTGGATTTCCGAATCTCCCGGGCCAGATTGCTCCGCTCCTGCGGCAATGCAGAGGTATCCACTACTGTCGTGGTTGTCACATTCTCCGGTGTACCGATCGTGGGAGGTATGGTTATCTGAGGTAGAACCGGTTGGATTCTATTCGTGACGAAGACACCCTTCACGAGCGAGGTGACGAGGCTGGATTTGCCAGTCCCCTCATCTCCGCATACGCATATCCGCACTTAAAGAGACGTTAGCTGTGTTGGAATTGAATAAGTGACTGGGCGACCAAACCTGTAGCCATATGCGCGACAGAGCCGGAAGACAGCCCCTAGGATTGGATCATTTTTTCAAGCATTCCCTGAATGAAAATTAGGCCCTAGATGCAGCTTTGAATTGGACCAGCGTGCTTGCCGTACCGCGCTGACGATGAACAGAGCATAGATGCATTACAGAGCGTGTACAGGAGCAACACCTGCCCCGGAATTTCAGCGGAACAACGTCTGGCCGATTATCTTAATGGATCTTCGTCAGCCAACCTTGGGACAAAAGATTGTGCCCGAAAATCCGAAGATGAAATTCTTTGACAGATTCGGAAATGTGGATTGTCTATAAAGTTCGGATTCCTGTTCTACTCCTTCGATCCACATATATGTTGTTATGGAGTACTGTCCTGTCGGGTCCCATCCTCACAGCCAAGCTCCTGCCGAACAAAAATAATTCTGGAACGATGGAAAAGGTGCCCGGATACGGAGATAGCCACCTCTGAAACTACTAGTACTTATGCTGGGACTTCTCTGTGCTGTACATACTACTATGAATGGCCAGGTTCCATGTGCTGCTAACAGAGAAAATTGCCTTCTTGGGTTGGTTGGATGACACCATATTATCTGGTCACAGTCATTTCCGTTATTACAATGGACACCAAGATTCTCAATCTGCAAATGTGAAATCTGGCCTCTCTCTCTGCTCATTTAGAACCGAAAATACTGAGCATACAAGAAGGGTAGGTACCCAGCTACTATCAGCTGGACTGCTGGAGGCAACGAACCATATTCCCGAGTCAGCCGTCATAGGCCCACATCTCACATCCAGTCGCCCCCATCTGAGTGGCACTTCTTCCATCGCAGATCGTTGTACAGTAGCATCACCATTTCCTGTCGCAACACTTTGTGTGGAAGGTCTCTCCCTGGCGAGTTGCTCTCCTTAGTTGTCGACAAGCACAGTCAAGATGCCTCTCGGGATACACAATCCGCTGCCCTCGTCATTGAGCAGTACGTGCGATCTCATCCGCTTTCCCCGCAATAGTAGCGGTGTCTGTAGCTGACATGTTTTGACAGGCGAATGCAGGAAGGCTGGCAAGATCCTCGCATCCTTTGTTGACCCACGACAAGCCTTTGGCCCTGATAAGATTATCCCTCCAGAAATTCTCGCTGGTGCTAAGGTGAGTAGCTTTTCCAACGACTCCTCCTCGAGACGGCTTTTTCCTGATCACTGACTGTTCCGCTGGCAGGGGCTCGCGATCCTCACCGTCATCAAAGCCGGATTCCTGGGTTCTGCTCGATTTGGTTCCGGTGTCGTCGTCGCTCGTCTAGCCGATGGCCAGTGGTCAGCCCCGTCCGCTATTGCGACCGCTGGTGCTGGCTTTGGTGGCCAGATCGGGTTTGAACTGACTGATTTTGTATTCATTCTCAACGATGCGGCTGCGGTCCGAACTTTCTCACAAGTTGGAACTCTGACACTTGGTGGAAACGTCTCAATCGCAGCCGGACCGATCGGAAGAAATGCTGAAGCAGCGGGAGCAGCGAGCACCAGGGGTGTTGCTGCGGTGTTCTCGTACTCCAAGACGAAGGGCCTGTTTGCAGGTGTCAGTTTGGAGGGAAGCATGTTGGTCGAGCGCAAGGACGCCAACGAGAAAATGTACCATAGCAGAGTCACAGCCCGCCAGCTGCTGAGTGGGTCGATCCCACCACCGCCAGCGGCGGAACCTCTCATGCGGATATTGAATTCGCGCGCATTCTCCGGCAATGCTAGGGCGTACGGTGATTCGATGTACAACGATATTCCCATCTATGATGATCGTCACGACGATGTTGTGTGGGAGGGCCGGCGAGGAGAAGCGTTTGGTGAGGGCGTTCGGCGAGATCGAAGGGGATTCTCCAGCCCCAACGATGACTACGAATACCACGACCGGCCTCGGCGTGCCAACACGTGGGCGGATGATGTCTATGATCGCTCGGAACTCTCCGCCGGAAGTGGCTTGAATCGCTCATCTACAGCTCGGATGAACAACACTGGTGCGTCTGACACATTTGGTCGCAACCGGAGTAACACTACGCCATACGACGATGATTACGTCTATTCAGACCGCAAGCCTAGCCGTCCGACAGCACCCAAGCCTGTCTTCGGGCGGCGACCATCTCTGCAGAAAGATCAGGCGATCGCGTTGTACACGTTCGATGCCGACCAGGAGGGTGACTTGGGCTTCAAGAAGGGGGACATCATTACGATCATCAAGCGGACGGAGAAGAAGGAGGACTGGTGGACGGGGCGCATTGGTGACCGCGTCGGCATCTTCCCAAGGTAAGCACTTACTGCTACGTACATTCGACCTGTGAAACTAACACTTGAATTCTAGCAATTATGTTGAAGCTCTCTGAACAATATCCACCTTTACTGGTTTATGTGGAACGATACCAATGAAGCAATCTTCTCTTACATTCAGTTTGAATATGGACCTGGCGAGTGGTCCGCCCGAATATCTCGCAGGCATATCATGACCGGTCATCTTCTGGGATCATTTGTGTTGCAATCTTTCCGCCGACAGCGCTGGAGTTTCTCGTTTTATAAATTCAGACCTACCTCTTCTCGTTGAGATAGTTCAGAACGTCTGCCTATATCCTTGTGTGAGTATTCCTCTTCGCCGCAATTTTGGGTACGTGAAATTGCCTTTCGCGCTTTCATTGCTTTCTTCGGCAGCGTCGTCATTTGCAGATTGGAATCACGTTCCTTCATCAGTTTTGTCTTTAAACTACGCATAAGATAGATCTTGGATCTCCAAAATCAAACCTTGTACGTTGTTTACGTCAAAAAGGGTCTCAATAAGGTCAGGAGTGGCCGGAGACAGCGAAGAATAGGTAGAGGACTCGGGAAGCCTCCGCATGCTCGCAGTGATCGTGAACTCTCCAATGTTCGAGATCCAGCCACCCATTTTCAATATTTGTGGACGCAGAAAGGAAAGAATGCTGTTGGTTTGCAAGAGCGACTTGTCGTATGTTCTGTACGAGTAGAACGGTAGGTACTAGGTGATAATTACAAGTATATATACCTTAGTGCCCCTTCCAGGCTAGTCACCGCCAATACCTAGGTAAGACAAGGTGAAGCAAGGATTGGATTCCTAGGTATCTCTCAGATGCACATCCATTTGCCGCTCAGGTTGCATAATACCCTAGTCAATTCATGGTTGACTGTAAGCTGATCCTTACATTCCATCCTGCCGGAAGAAGGGATCACGAGTTTTTTTCTTTTGCTGCGAAATGGCGTACAACTGGCGTCTACTTTACTCGACTTATTGGGTGTAATTTTTCTCCTCAGCCCTGTTTTACTGGAGAAAATCGAATCGATCGATAGAAACGACGTGATAGTGTGATTCTTGCGGGGCAGGCTGGCCTCATCACGAGGCAGGTGGTCTGGACCTGAACTAGAAAATAGTCATGGAAAAAAAAGGCCACATTCTGGATCTCATCGGATTATTATTATTATTATTTTCTGTTTCTCGGAAGGCATGGTTTCTCACAATTTTTGCTTAGTGAATTCGAGATCCGATCTACTTTCCGCGATGGCCATGGATTGATGCGCGAAGAATGTCAGTCAAGGAGGACCCCACAGGTTTTCGCGAAGTATTCCACTGTAAAGTTCTTCCATGGAGAGCAAAAATAATTAAAGGAATATGGGGTTGATCGGCTGATACTGTAAACATAAGCTCTGTGATGGACTATTACTGCTATACTGGGATTTTCCCTGCAGTGGCTCTGAAGACTCTGATCGTCCAACTCCAAAGAGCCCCTGAGACATTACTGTAGATATACTTCTTCTGGTGGAGCTTTACTGGCGGAGTCAGGCAAGCAAAAAGTGGTTCAGGGACCAGAATTTGATCGAACTGTCCTAATCTTTGTTTCGATCCGGATATGATTGCGGTTGGAAGAGACTGATGTCAATTTCAACTTCATTGTAAATAATCATGATTATCGCTACTGTAGATCAGATACCTAGGTACCTATGATAAGTTTTTCCCTCCGACCGTCCAGTCACTACTTCCTGTCATCATGCCCAGTACAGTATTATGAGAGCCAAGTGTGGAAGATGCACCAGATCGAAGAGGCTGATCGAAGGTAGTCCAGCCCGGCTTCTTCTCCCGCCTAAACATCCAACCTTGTTCCATCTCAAAACCCCATCTTCAAACAATCCCGTCTCTTCGTTTCGACAGAAAGAAACAATATCCCATCTCTTCTTCCCCGCGACGCTTTTGTTTCTAATTCTAGCATCCCCGTCCGCTGGACCTGTCACCGAATGCCTAGCTTTCTCCTTCTCGTTCTCTCGATTTTCTTCGCGACGTTAGTTCCCCGCTTCGATGACCTTGCTTCTTCGCTGTCTCCCGGCCCAGGTGGTACATTGAACCCCTCCCGTCTCTCTTCCTAGGGAGCTTCATAGTTCCGCTCTCTTTCTCTTCAGGGATTTTGAGGGTATACCCTCAGTCCTGTCCACATTATCCTCATGCAGGTACGTTGATTTTCCTCCCCGCCGTTTATCCCTTCCCTACCTGGGACATGTACACCCTGAAACTATCCGAAGTCGACTCGTGTTGGTCGATTCCCACTCTTGGACACAAGCAGATGCGAAAAGAGGTTTTGTCGCGTGTGACCTGTGGGAACGTGGACCCAACAATGAGTTATGGTTGTTGAGAACTCTATCTGAACGACTCCGGTCTTTTCACACAGGCTACAACGAGTCCTTCCGATGCTGGTGGAGGATACGCGACACGAAGAGGTCATGTGCCTCAACTGTCAATCAGTGACCCAAGTCACCATGTCACCGAGGCCATTGGCCATATGTACGACGATGACTACGATCCGAGACGTCTCAGTTATATCTCTTCCCCGTTGAGCGAATCGATCTCGACCATTTCCCCCAGCAGCGCTGGTTCCGAATCGCCTTCCTCCCTGCAGCCTTCCCATGGGCAAGTGCACTTGAATGAAACGGCTTACAGGCAGTTGAATGGACAGACACATGCATCTCCCGTGGGGTCCAAGTCGTATGATCGAGAAAGCGATCCGGCCTCATCACCGAGCCGGTCGCCGTCGGACACAGCTACGACATCTTTTCCTCTCAATGACATCGACTACGAATCGAACCCAGCTGCTGTAGCTCAGGAACTCAGTAATCTGGCAGCAATCCGGCGAATGTCGATGGATGTTGCGGCAACTGGCGATCCTGACCTCCCGACCTTTGGTTCCAACTTTGTGGTACCGTCGCTTCCTCCCTCCCCATCTGCCGATGAGAATGACGCTTCGCGTTTGTTCTGGGTCCCTGCGCGTTTACATCCGGAGCTGGCACCCAAAGAGTTCAAGTCGTTTCTCGAGAGCAAAGCCGAGCAGATCAAGAGGAAATCCGGCGACTTTTCTTCGTTGGGCCCCGATCGTCAAGGAACAGGCGGCGGTCTGCGGCGAAAGCGGTCAATGCTGTCCAGACAGATTGACAGTCCCAACGGCTACACCGACGGTGCTGAACGGTTAGAACGGAAGAGGTCAGAGTCAAAGAACAATGCCCTGAGTCCCAATCTGCACGAATTGGAGACGCTGGTGGGCGATTCGAAGCAGCTGAATAAGGATGCTGCTTCACTCTTGCAAGGCATCCAGAACCTCAGCATATCTGCAGATGAAGACAAGCCGATCCTTCCTCCTGCGCCTCCCGGTCACAGCCTTCGAAGATCCACCCGTACCCAATATAGGAAAGGAAGCTTGAAGAAAGGTGAGAAAGTACCATACTCTAAGCGATTAGCAAGAGCGTCAGAAGCGAACGATGCATCAAATCCACGAGCCGCAACGCCAGATGAAACGCCGCCCATCCTCGGTCTGACACGCGTGTCAACGGATCCTACTCCAAACAGCAACGGTACTCGTGCTTCCACAAGATCCCTTCGGAGCACGCCATCACCTGCTGGTCCTAACCCCAGCTCCACGTTTGAATCAATTCTGGATCAAAAACCGTCGACGAACAACGTCGATACCGTGCCGATCTCTCAACCTGATTCGGATCAAACAGAATCTGGGAAGCGGACGAATGCACCTCCGCAGTCACGGCAATGGCATTCTCGCATCAGTTCGAACGGACGGTCAACGTTACATATACCCCCCTCCGAGCAGAAGATCCCAGAAATCGTTGAGACACCGCCTCCTGAAAGCAATCAAGCGCCGCCGAGTTCAAGCTCCCAGCAGAGCTTCAAGACAGAGCGTGAACCTCGTTACGGATCGTCTCCATCACCAACCTTTCAGACATCTCCAGTCTTGGAACCCACTACGAAGCGGTCTCCCCACGCACGTCAGCCGCTCAAGGAGACGACCACGACTCTCAATGATCTTGCCAGCACCCCGCAACCGCTTCCCGGAAATACTATGCGGACAGACAGCTTATCTTTTATTCCTACTTTGGCAGAAGACAAGAAACCGGAAAGCAAGAAATCAAAGGACAAGAAAGATTCGGACGGTAGTCGAAAATCGAGCTGGCACTGGCTGCTGGGTACTGAAGAGAAAGAGAAGGAAAAAGAGAAAGAGAAGAAGAAGGAGAAGGAAAGCGATTCGAAGAAAACCAAATCGAAATCGATCGATAAAGCGCATGACAATACACGCTTGGACGTCCTACAGTCATCCATTGATGGTGCTCAGCGAGGGCGCGAGAGCCTGGTCCTGGACCGGCTTGATCCGAAGCTGGAGGAAGAGCGTCGGAAAGAAAGCGTGCGGAGATCTTCTGGCGAGTCGAAGAAGGAGAAAGAGTCTGGTTTGTTCTCATCCATCTTTGGAGGGGGCAAAAAGAAGAACAGCGGAGACAGCCATCACAGGAAGAACTCATCTCGAAATCTATCTCCCGATCCTCCGGTGCGGGAGCTACGGCCGGATATCGACTATCCATGGACACGGTTTTCGATCCTTGAGGAGCGGGCTATCTATAGAATGGCTCATATCAAACTTGCAAATCCCCGACGTGCATTGTACTCCCAGGTACTGCTCAGCAACTTCATGTATTCCTATCTTGCCAAGGTACAGCAGATGCATCCGCAAATGGTGATGGCATCTTCCGCGACAGCCCAGAGACAACAGAAAGCGAAGGATCAGCCGGAAGAATACCTTCAATATCAGAGATACCACGAGGTAAGTGAATTCACACTATTCTGGCGTCTGAAGGGTGCTGACGAGCCCGGGTACAGGTGCAGGAGCAGCAGCAGTACAGCGACAACTCGTACGATGAGTCTCAAATGTATGACTACGACCAGGACGACAGACATGACCGCCACCGGCCGCAGTCGAGGAGCAGCAAGCACGGCAGCTACGAAAATGGGAGCGCGTATGGTCCGGGACATTATCAGCAATATGGACACTCGTCATTTGGCGACGACGCACAGCTGGACGATGATGACGATATGTGGTGACCGGGGAACAGGAATACGAAGTCACTTTTACCACACTTGGTTCTTGTGCAGCGCACGGAAAGTACCCCTCGAGTTTTTCTGAATTCTGGCCAATCCATAGACCCTGTACCCTGAAGATCGGGCTCTCGTTCCTTCATCAGTTTCTTCTGGGGTTTCTCTGGCCCAGGG
The DNA here is from genome assembly GCA_000787455.1 of Evansstolkia leycettana. Taxonomy (NCBI): domain Eukaryota; kingdom Fungi; phylum Ascomycota; class Eurotiomycetes; order Eurotiales; family Aspergillaceae; genus Evansstolkia; species Evansstolkia leycettana. Next base: position 12,835 of record JSYV01000063.1, on the reverse strand, counting down.
ATTGGATTTATATCATTACACGCTGAGAGATAGTGAAGTCAGCGATACAGTGCTGTCCAGACTCCTGACTCTTTCCATCTCCATTTCTTTGGGATGCATTGTTATATTTCTCTGACGAGTCACGGTATAGGGGCTGGTTTTATATTATATTGTGACCGTGACTTGTAGCTTGCCATTTAAGTCTGTTTTCACTTATCTGGATCTGGTTCTCGCATAGCGCCTGGGGTTCTTTGTTTCATCGATTTTTGGTATCACTGTCAACACATTTCTTCTTGACTCCCTGTAGCGCACTTCCTCAGTTCCAATTATACTATGAAATGATATGATGCTTGTCAGAAAAATTATTTAACTGTCTTTGTACCTAGTGTTAAACTGCTGTGCTCAACCTGCTAGGATTTGTTTGAGGCACCAACAACAAGAGCAATCATATACATTGAACACAATATAAAGGAGGGTCTTGCTTATTAGCCTCATTCTAGGCTGTTGGCACAGCAATTTCCGCCTATTGATGGCCAACTCCTGTATCCCCAACTGTCGAAAACAAATGCACCTCAGCGCAACCGAATATATGGTAGTATCACGTGACTCGCATGTTCCCCAGATCGTCGTCATTCAAGGTTATCGATTGCCTGCAGATCGTTTGCTTTGCGATATCAGCCTACAGTACACAATCGCAGACTCAGATAAACGACTTGATTGCGGCTGCGATATCCGTATCCCATACTGTCCACCAAAGCAGCAAGAGAAAGCAGTGCTTGATCGAAAGAAATCTTCTCGAAGTCAGAATGAGTGACGCCTACGAACGTGAACAGTAAGTTGATTTCCCTTCTTGAACTCTATTGTTCCATCCCCTGGATGCCCAGCGCCTGGTTTTTGTGAAATTATTGCTTCGCACTTACCTTTCCTCCCTTACTGATAATTTTGGTTGAAAACAGGCAAAATAATGCTCTCCTCAACTCCCTCTCACACAAAGTCTCCGCTCTCAAATCCATCACTATCGACATATACGATAATGCGTCAAACCAACAAACGCTCGATCATACTGTATGTTATAGATACCCCGTTTTCTGTGTTGCAAATGCAACTATTCATGATATTTGAAGACGGGTGGGCTAATGCCTATCGTCGAATCCAGAACGAAGTCTTCTCCTCTTTCTCAACGAACCTAAAGGGCAGCGCTTCTCGTCTCACCCGCATGGCGAGACAAGGCGATACGGTGGCAGTGCTGAAGGTCTCTGGTATCTGCATTGCCGTGGGATTAGCTTTCTGGATCATTTTGGGATGGATTTTTTGATTTGATGATAGTTCGAACACTCGGATCAGTCTGAATGGACTTATCGAGCGTGGAAGTTTCTTGACGGTTTACGAACATGCATACCCGACGATCCCTACTACCTACCGACGACATACCTGATCGCCCTTCGTCATTTGACCGACAATGAACTGCGCGCTGGTGTCCTACGTTTTACCGGGATATGATGAGGATTAGGGAAAATAGAAGATCCCCCCCGCCATTGAGGAGAAGCGCGGCATCTCACATCATGAGCGTGTCTCTTTCTCTTGTCCGCGCTTCGGAACTTTACACTCACAGACATACACGTTGGGACTGGTCGGGTCAGTTTAATCTATGCGCCTGTGGAAGACCCGGGTTGGACAGAGTTGAGCTCCTCGTTATTATCTTTAGCTCTATTGCTATTGTTGTGTGGCGTATTTTCTTGGGCTGTTGTCCTTTACGCATGTACAGCGGGACTGGACTGTACTGTATCTATGGGTCTCTTTGTTGTTCCATTTTGATTCTATTAATCAAAGCGATGAGAACGGCCGTTGTGATGAATAAAGGTTGCGTCTGTCTTTGTCCTTGGGTTTCGGGATTGATGGAGCATCTCGACTCCTGGTCTTCTATATGTATGGTGTGATTGATAATTTGTTGACACCTATAATGAGTGATCTTAATGTTGAAATGGTCCTTGAGAAGATGGGTGTATCAAAGACAATTCATACCATCAGATGCATGTGCAAATATGCAATAGTTCGAAGCGCACAGTAACTTCAAAGAGAGCAATGATGCAAGATCCTTAACCTAGGCATGAACAGCCACCTAATGTACGAGTATTTTGATATACTGTACCTAGGTAGTGTATACAGAACTGCGCAAAGGCGCATCACTGATCTAAAAACTACATACATAAAAACTGATTGACAACTATGGAGTTATACAAAGATCAATACTCCATGGCACTGTTTACTTATTACATTATCACAAGCAATCAGTAACATCCCACCATGAAACCAGAACAACCGGTGGAAATTGTCCCTTGAGAATCATTATTATCCCTCTTCTAGACTACCGGTGTAGATTTTGCCCTTTTCGAAGGTCCATGGATATACCTAGCCATCCAGTATCCACTGCCGGTGGGTCGAGCCGGCAAAGTCCGTGGTGGTTATCAGCAGCTTAAATTATCGATTAAGGGTTCTTATAACAATTGAGATTCGCGAAGGGTGGATATCTGGGAAGACTGTCTGAAGGTGGATACAATATGATACCTATGTATGTACGTACTAAATATATGATGGCGCAATCGGATGGAAATTTGGAATCCCGCTCTAGCTATCAAGGTCCACTGTTCCGTGCTCTGTTCCTGCATGGCAATTGGTAAGAAAGCTCTGCTTTTTGGCGTCCACTCTGCCGAGACGGGACTTTTTTTTTCTTATTTACCATCAAGATAAGAGAATGATGGCCTGTGACTCCACCTTATCAGGAGGCTTAGCTCAATGCAAATTTCTGCTGCCTGTATGCCCAACCAGAGGTATATCATATATCGGAGACAAACCTGACTAGTTGCAGCATTATGTTCCAGCCTGCATACACATCCATGTACAGTAAGAAAAGTATGTATCCAGTACGCATAACCTCCTCCCCGAAGCATGTTTGGATTAGACGTTGCGAGGAAAATTCCCTGCATCACTGCATGTCGATTATCGAACTCGGAGCAACAGCCATTTATGTCCACCGGAGCCTTTGCACCTGGGCAGTCATGGCCGGGATTCGAATTTAATACGTATTGAGAATCGAAAAAAAAAGATAAGAAAAGGGGGCAAAAGAGAGAGCTGTCAGCTAGGTCCACATCCATGACCCACCATGTTGAGACCTCATGAGTTTACCTACATCGCCCATGCGCATCTCTGACGGAGTAGTTCTGGAATCTGAAATCTGGACGAGCCACCGGTGCGACTGCCACCACTGATAACCTCTGGAAAATACACACCTTCCTTCCTATGGACCTGATCTGCAAAAGAGCTCCAACATCATCCTTGGAATCTTGTTTCTTTCCTGCATTTGATTTCACACGAGCTTGACGCGGCTGGAGTCAAGTCTGATTGATGGTGATATCACTATCGCTAGCTATCCACAGTGTTCTAGGCTTGCCGATGCTGTTCGGGGCTGTGGGAATCAGGCAGTAGTCGCGTTTGAATCAAGATGAAACACTGAAATCCTGTAGATGGGTGGTTAAAATCATTCATCCTTTTGTATTACAATTCGACGCAATAATAATAAAATGCAGAAAAATGCAATTCGATGCAGACCGAAGGGACGAAAATAATCCTTATCCATCTCGGTCGGCGATCAAGGCGAAGACTTGGTGTACCTCAACTATCGGGCCGTGGTGGGCCAGGCCCAGTTTCGGAATGGGCCGCAGAAAGTCGCGATTCTTCCCGATATCGCATGTGAAGCCATCGAGAGAGTCGAGATGAGAAGAATAATATATCCAATCCTCATCTCTATGCCATTCTGCTTCCTGATTCCGGCAACACTCTTTGTCTCTGCCAGGGTTCTGTATCCCTGACCAGATGATCGACATATGTATCATTACAAAGAAACAACATATAGTTAGCATGTGTTTTCATGTGATGAATCATCTGATCATTCAAGAGCCTGATGCTTGGACGCTAGAAAATATCTTTCGATTATGCTATTGCGATGAAATTCATATGAACATGAGAAACATTGAAACTGGGGATATTCTGAGTCCAGACCTGCAGCATTATTTATTACCATCAGTGCTCTCTCATTTGTGATCTATCTCAATGATTACCCGTCTGAAGGGAGCAGCCAGCGAACGGGTAAATGTTATTTGAGGACGGAGTGATAGTTCACAAGAAAGGATTAACCTGTCAAAGAGGAAAGTCAAGTGGGGCAGAAGAGGGATATCAATGATGTCCATCCCTTTTAAACAACCAGTTCAGGATTCTATGACAGTACTAGGTATGCCTATCCAGGGACAATAATCTAGACGATGAACCTTGCTGTATGACAGTAGACATGCTGCGCAACTGCATCATACGTGCGCCTTTGAAAGACTGCTACATGCCAGGCAGTAGATTGTTCTTCGAATATTCGATCGAAGACCATCCAATCCCAAGGACCCTTCGGTTGCACAGGACGAGTACTTCTACTGCAATCTCTAGCGTGCCTGTCAGCTTGTGACATGTTCGAGAATGTCCGATAACTTAATAATAATGAGCAGTTGAATAGACTCCTTAATTAGTGTGTATCTAGGTATGGAGTACACTTTTGTAGTTCGCGACGACAACAGAGCGAGACCTTATTTTCTTAAATATTCTTTCCTTTCCATTCTTCCTGTTCACAACCTTGCTGTCCTATTTCCTAGGTACACCTAGGTCGTCCTCAAGCTTCTCGGCCATCAAAAACCCCTTGTCATTTATTTTGAGACATTGCAGGTATGTATCTGACGTAATGTACTATTCCGGCGTCACGGACTGTTGCAACACTGCCTACAACAGCTTTCTGTTTCATTTGACCTATTAATGATCATTTCTGCTTTGGTTCTCGTCTCACTTTCTCATGTTCAACATGTTGCTGACTTGACTGCATTCTTTATCTTTTCTTCTCAGTGGGTGAATCGCACATTCTCAGCGGGCCTAGTCACTGATTTGCCCATTTACCTCACTGTATCGCATCATCTCCAGTGAAGGCAGAAGACAAAAAAAAGAGCACGCCACTTCCGGCCCAAAAACTTCAACAACGGAAACGGTTGCTTTCTCCACCAAGGATTGAGTGTGGGACCCGAACCAGTCTGCGAATCTGGTCCATTACTCATTGCCAACGGAAAAAAAAGGTGCCTTGATCACGTATCTCTCTGTCGTAATCTGACTTTTGGCTCTTCTTTCACGCCCTTGTCTGTCTCTTCCGAATCTTTCTTTCTGTTCTCAATCTACCTGTCGACTATCCGTCGTTTTCTACGGCATCCCTCGTCAATCGGCGGCTGCGTATCTGCAGCTGTTGCGCAAGTGAACCATGGCGCTCAGTTTCTTCAGTGGCGGCGGTAGTGCCAGTCACGCCAAGTACTTCGATATCCGGTGAGTTGGGTCGTCATCAATTGTCGATCGAGCTTCGTGGTTGTGCTGACGTATATTTTTTTTTCTTTTATCGCTGCGCCAGGTTGAATGATCAATATATCGTTTTTCGGGGTACTGAACATGAAGCCTCCAGTGCCCATTTGAAGGGTACTGTCGTGCTCTGCCTGTCAGAGCCCCTCACCATCAAGCACATTAGACTTCATCTGACAGGCATGTCGCGAGTCTGGTGAGTGCATTCGCCGGGATGGCAACATCAACCTGCAGAAATTCGTGGCTAATGTCTTTCGTTAGCTGGCATCTCCCATCCACCACGCCACATGGTGGCCGCAAACAGTGGAGAGAACGCGCGTTCTTCGAAAGATCGTGGACCTTCAGAGACGCTGGAAAAGGCAAGACCGAGGTTCTGCCTGCCGGCAACTATGAATACCCGTTCGATCTCGTCCTGGAGGGTTCACTGCCAGAGAGTATTGAGGGTCTGTCGGAAACGTGGATCACGTATCGGTTCAAGGCAGAGATCGGACGAAAGTACGCCAAGGATATCGTGGTTCGGAAGCCCTTGCGTATCATTCGTACTCTGGATTCGAGTGCTCTTGAATTAGCGCATGCGATGGTGAGTAAACCTTTCTACGCCATTGTGCGAACATGATCGCTCATTTGGTGCTCCAGTCCGTCGAGAACGTGTGGCCCAACAAAATCGAGTACTCTATCAGTACCCCTACGAAGGCTGTCATGTTTGGGACTACGGTTCGCGTGGATTTCAAGTTGATCCCTCTTCTCAAGGGACTTCGAATTGGGCTCATCACTTCTCAACTCATCGAGAGCCATGATCTTACGCTTAACCCCGAGGACCCCGATTCCATTCGCAATACATACAAGACCACACGGACGATCTTAAACGACGAGTATGAGTTGGATCCAGACGCCAACTTGGAAATTATCGATGAGGAGGCAGAAGGATATCAATTCGCGCGCTATCTCGACCTTCCAAAGACACTTTCCCGTTGTCTTCAAGATGCAGATGCGAAGGGTATCAAGATCAGACACAAGTTGAAGTTTCGCATTCAGCTCCACAACCCCGACGGCCACGTTAGTGAGGTAAGGAGGCAGCGCTGAATCTGAATCCCTTCGAAGCGTTTGTGGAATCAATGCTGACTTTTGTGAGTAGCTGCGGGCTACCCTTCCCGTCTCGGTCTTCATCTCCCCAAATCTTGCAATTGACGAGAACAACAACCTGGTGGACCAAACTCCGCAGTCAGCGCAGAGAGCAGCTGAGGAGTTCGCCCAGCAAGCACCACCTCTCTATGGCGAACATCAATTTGATCAATTGTACAGCGAGGTTGATCTCAGTGGTTATCGAACCCCGGGACCTGGGAGTGGACCAGGCACGCCGTTCGGTCCTCTGAGCCGCAACATTTCTTCCGAAAACCTTGCTTCCATGAATGCCCTGACCAATTCCAATATCTCCGCGTCTGCGCTGCATAGTCGGTTGACGAGTCTCCATGCTAGCCGAGTGGGCCATTCTTCTTCAACCGAGACGCCTCACGATAGTTCGTCCGACTTCGAAGCCGTCAATCGACGTCTTGGTCTGCCGCCGGATTACTTTGGCACTCAATCTTCCGGTTCTATTTCTCATAGCCCCGCGAGTCCGGAGCTTTCACGCAGACCCTCTGATGAAGTTGATCAAGAACAGATCGCGTCGGGAATGGCTACACCCTATCATCCTCAGTACGCGGAGATTGAAACTCTGAGTCGAGTCCCCAGTTACTCCACCGCGGTCCGCTCAACCGTCACGCCGTGTGACACCGATTTGCCAGACTACAATTCCGCGATGGCCAGTGGCATTGTCACTCCTCCACCTCCCCAGTCCCCTCAACAGGCTCATATCAGACCCGACGGTCGCTCAGCGACATCACATTTCTCTTCTCTAGAGGTGCTGCATCGCCACAGTCTTTTTCATTCTCGATCTTCAAGTCACGCTGCTGACGACGAAGAACGTAGGCTACGTCTGGTGCAAGCTCGCTCCAGAGACTAATCTCCTGAAGATATCAGATTCATGGAGACTCTAGCTCCACATGATCCATTCCGTCTCCCTTCTAATCACCCGCACTACGTACTAATTACCTTCCAACAAATGCGTCTTCTCCCTCCGCCTTCTACATCCTAAGCATCCGATATTTCGAACCGACCGAAAAAGACTCATCATTTCCTCTGACACCCCATTGACGATCCGATGCTCACGACAATCCAAAGCACGAGGCCGTCCGACGTTCTGGTGTTGCGGGACAGTGGTGCTGGACACCGCTCAAGATACGATGTTCAAACATGCATAATCAGTGTCCGAGAGTCATAATCTCGCGTTGTCTTCTCTCTCTTTTTCTCCTCTTACCTGATGATCTTTCTTTTTCAATGCATTACCCTGGAGACATACATTTCACGTGTTGCACTCAAATCACGGTGGCATATGTTCTTACTGGCTTTTTTTTTCACCAATAGACGGATGGGAATTTTTCCGATGGTTTCACGGAGTAGGGTTGATTTACTCGCTTAATGGGACTGATAACGGGCAAAAGCTGACAGAAAGGCCAGTCAGCACGAAGTTTACGTATCTACTTCCTGCATTTGCATGCTTTCTCGATTTTCGACAGAAATTCCACCAATACAAAGCTTTTACGCTACTGTACATTAATAATTGAACCAAATCAATACCATGGTGATGCGTCTGATTCTTTATCGCGGATTTCTGAATGCAAATAATGATTAACCACCCACGCCAGAGCTTGGCTGTAATATTTATGAGCAATTTCAATATAGTAGTGACTCCAGGTAGATGTGGAACAGACGGATCAAGGTTATCAGCAAATTCAACCACTCTGGTACCTCGATCTCACGGACCCGGACTCTTGAGGCTGTGCTTGTGTATCAATCACTTTCGTAAACTCGAGGACCCAAATCTGGAAGAGGTCCTTGGCCCGATCGGTAAAAGAAGGTGGCAGCAGGCCAGTACATCAGTCCGTGCATCCCATCCGTCAGCTTCTGGTCGTTTCTACAAAGCCATCCCTTCATTGTTACAAGATGGGCGGAGCGTGGTCAGAGCACCATTGATCTCACCGTCACTTCGAAACGTGGCTTAACCCAGAAATTTCAACAACATGCCAGGGCCACTGATGGACCCCGTCTTGTCATGTTTAGTGGACCGCATGGGATCAGTGCTCCCGTTGACCGGTGCGAAACCGTTTTGATGGTGGCAAACGGGTTTGGAATGGCCGCGTTCCTTCCCTATCTGGACCAGTTGATCTACAGTTACAATGCCTGGAAGACCCCAATCCGTCGAATTCATGTGGTCTGGCAGTTGCAGAAACCCGGTACGTGTTTCAGGGTTTGTGATCGTCATTTCAATGCACTGACGATGCGAAGAGGACGGAGAAACACTTCAAACACTGCTGAACAGCAACCTCGATGACGACAAGCTAGGTCTTGTGATTGATGGGGAGGATCAAAGGAGTAGAGGCGGGAATGTTTCCCGGAGAGCTGAGATCCTAACCATCTATGTTGAATCTCGCGACGCCACGAAGGGTTCATTCCCTTTTGGTAAACGTGCAACGGCTCATGGAGGAACTGCAGATCTCGCAACCATTCTAGCAACGGGAAGAGGATCCCAGCCGTGTCATGTAGTAGTCACTGCACCTCTCAGGATCTGCAGACTGCATCGGGTGAACAGAAAATAGCTTGAGCATCCCATCATAATAGGTAGCGACAATTGTATAAGCTTTGCCGTCATAAACCAATCCTGCCTGAAATGATTGTAGATAATGCATGGCACGTGCACCCAAGGCACCATCCATATAGAGCTTGTCGAGTGGCTACCGCAGGAGAACCGTCGAGACCTTTTCCCTCGACAAAGAAATTTGGCAGTATAGGAGCACGACTCTGCTTTGATGGGATGATATACTTGCCAAGTTTGTTTCGAACAAACTGGTTCAACTGACAACTCTCAGCCCCATCATAGAAATCAGGCTTCACATCCACAATATTATCGGCGAGATCCAAATTATTAAAAAGCCGGTCTTCTTCAAATGCAATATCCGCAACATCTCCACGTATTATGGGAAAAACAGTAGTCATGACTTTCTTCTCACTTAGCGCATTGTCGTTTCTTTTGACAAAATCATCGAACACATCATCTGTGAGCGTGAAGAGCGATGGACGCCTCCTATCCAGAATTGTAGTGATTAATTCCCAGTTATTTGGCTTCAGAGCGCGACAACTAGCAGGGTGGTGATAGTATGGATAGACGCCAGCGTCAATGAGAGCTTCTTCGAAGTTCTTGTCATATGCACGAGATTTCTTTGGCCTGTCTGGAATAGTAGGGTTGGGTTGAGAAGAATCACGTGGAGTATCGAATGACCACTCCACTTCATCAAAGGTATTCTGGCCCTTGAATTCAGATTTTTGAAAAGCCATAGGCGATGGATACTGCTGAAAGGATTAGAACTTTCTTTCTAAAATCATAGTAACTGGGCCTTACCCCTCTCAGGTCACGCAGATCAGGGCCGCCGTGTCTTGCAAAGCGCATTAGACGATGGAGCTCATTCTGAGCCACAGGCTGAAGCGGGAATTGTGGTGGAGATGGCCAATAAGTTCTTGATGTCGCCGCTCTAATTCTTACACAGCACGTTGTGTAAGCCAAACTTTTGAGAGACGATCCCAAAATGCAGTTTGTGGATGGCCCAGCGCAAAATGCTGCTCTGATGATGGTGTTTGAAAGGGCGATCGGCTTCTGGAGTTAAATTGCTCTTCGCTTTGAGCCTGAGGTGGACTTGCTGCACTGCTAAATGCTTCAAAGTTCCCGTTTCCCGGATGACAAGTTATGGAAGCTTGAGAATCGTGCTTTGACCCATGAGAATAATGATATAATTCTGGTAAGGGAGAAGTAAAAGATGACGCGTATGATGAGGCCATATTTCAAGGACCCTCAAATCAGCTATCTATTAGAATTTAATCGTCCTTCGTGTTGTATTAATAAATCAACTGTCTTAAAACACAGGGGAAACTGTGTTTTCTATTTCCCTTCAGAGTTCTTTGTGAACATCCTTGATGCTGCTGTGGTCAATATCACTGGCCAGCTGTATTCAACCATTTCTTTGCTGTCCGTTTGAGGATTGTGGCGATGTCAAACTGAGGCGGGGAGTTGGAGTCATAAAAGTTAGTTTCATGGACAAAGCACAAAGGAGTTGTGGATTATGTATTGGAGAGCCATAAAGAAAGCTTTTAAGGCATGCATAAGAAAAGGAGAGATCCACTTGAAGTTCTTTTTATTGTGGGTTAAGACATTATGAAAAAGCAATCTGCCTGCTACTGAGGCCCTTTTGAAGACTGTAAAGTCTTCTCCAACAATCAGGCAAAGATTGCTTCAGCGAGACGCATGTGGGTTTCAGACGCCATGGCCACGTTCCTATTTTACCCATATGAGTACGTTATTCCGATTCCTATCAGAATTTCATCCTCATTCTTTACCTCTTCGCTCTTTCCTTCTCTCCTCCTCTCGGATTTTCTACGGTTCCTTCATTTTCTCCATTTTTCATCCAGCACCACTAACCGCTTTGTAGGTACATTAGGCCGTTAGAAGCTTATCGTGGCTTTGCTTATTTTGAATTGAATGCCATATATATCAGAGAGCAAAGATGAGTGCTAAGGTCAATGGTAACCGTAGTGCCATCGGCTTTGAGCGTCACAATGATGGGAAAGGTTGCATACGGTAGCTGGGAAGTTGGCATTGGAAGCGGAGCTCTTTTGTGTCAATTGTTACGCTATGGTTCATGTCTAGGAAGTAGTTTAGAGGTAACCATCTTATAAAGATGCAGGAGATTGTATTTTGCTCGGTCATTGGACTGAGTGAATCTAAGATTGCATGTGATCCTTTGTACATTATGCGCAGTTTAAGGCTGTGCACCGGTTGCTATATCATTGGTGCTGAGAGCACATGGATTTGTATACTAAAAATTGTCAGAGCAGCGATTGGCAAATTAGCCACGTGACTCTAACTGCAAATAAAATTACTAATATTGAAAATTTTCTTCATATTCGCATTCATAAGTCAAACAGCCTGGGAACGCGGTGAGGGTTAGTCAGGGTGAAGGCCCTGACAAGCGCATTTTGGCAGAGGTTCAAAGGATCACCCACAAATATTGAACGGTCCCCACTCCAGCCTGAGATCCGGGACGGCAACTAGCATTAAGCGTATCTATACAGCCCACTAAATCTGCCACGACAGCAGCAGGCGAGGGGTCTTAGCACAGTTTGCTTGCTATGCTGCTGTTGCTCCCCACTTTTAGTTTATCATACCTAACCTTCGGATAGGTCTGCCACAGCTCAATGCAAATTACGGCTCAACGCAAAAAATCGCGATTATCCCCCACCTCTGCACATTCTAAATCTTTTTGAATCAACCAATCATGGCTTCAAGATATCAGTTAGAAGAAACGATTATTCAAGATGCCGTACACATTTATCACGAGTGAAAACGCGTGAATTCGCAGGTTAATATCACCTAACTTGCAGATGAATTCAACATCCCCTACCACCGACTCCGCGCTTGAATCAATGGGAGAGCTTCACGAAGCACTCGTTCCTGAGTGAACCAACGGCTTGATAAGGCTCAGTATGAGGCCTTATTTCAATATATTGATCGATTAGATGCAATCGGCCAGTTGCCTACACCTGAGATGCTTCAGAACGCCGCAAATTTGATTCTGCAATGCAACTATACAGACCCCAATACCTCTCCTCCTACAGTCTCAAAGAACTGGATATAGGTGCCTAAAGCAGCATCCACAGTTCTTTAAGGGGAAACAACGGGTTATAGATATCAAGCGGGATGAGGCTGAAGATGCTGCACTCATACAGCAGTGGTATAACTACCTTGCTTTACAGATTGAGGCCTTTGGCATTCAAGATGCAGACATCTACAATTTTGATGAGACTGGCTTTCAAATTGGCCAAGGAAGAGTTGAAAATATCATTACAAAGACACTTGGGCGTCGTCAAGTTATTGCTAGTTCATCATCTCGCATTACTGTCAGCATCATTGAATGCATCAGTAAGGATGGTCATTGTCTCCCACCATTGATTATCCTGCCTGGGAAACGTCACCTAAAGGACTGGTATAATCTTACAAATCTGCCTGGCCAGTATATCATTATGACGTCTGAAAGCGGTTATTCTTCAGATGAGATTGCCTACCACTGGATTCATCATTTTGACCGGTTCACCACGCCATCTAGATGTTCAAAGAGCAGCAGATATCAAGAGGACCTGGCGAATTAATAAGAAGAATTGGCAAAAAGAGATAGATGCGAGACTGAGCCAGGTTCTCAAAGATGACCATGATCCCGTGCCAACTGCCCCTATCAAATCAACTCCAGCAGATTCCAATGGTCTATGGTTTATAGATGTACAG
>JSYV01000062.1:0-58576 GCA_000787455.1 Evansstolkia leycettana | reverse complement strand
CGATTTTTTGCGTTGAGCTGTAATTTGCGTTGAGCTGTGGCAGACCTATCCGAAGGTTAGGTCTGCCCGCAGGGGTGGCGAAGCCCCTACGAGGGGACGGGTAGTACTCTATTCCACCACCGCGTTGGCGCGGCCTTCACACCTACGGCTACACTTAACTGCGGTTGATCTGACAAAGTATCATCATCCTACTTCCTGCAGGATTTTCTTCAACAGTGAAACAGCACACAAAAATCTCGTACCCTGCATCTCTCTCCGGAATTATGTCGGCAACAGCCAGCCCTGTTGAGCACCACCTACCCCACCTGCCCCACCGGGCAACAACACAGAGCAGTACCTTGACTGGCGCGAGCGACGATGAGGCGGTCCCCGACTCGGACAGCAGTGAGGTATGTGCCTCGATATCAGCGCATATGGCGCTCATGGTTAAACGATCCGCTTCTTATTAGACTACCAACCTCCTGCTTGAACGTCTCCGAGCATGGAAGCATATGTGTGGTTACCTCGAGGAATATGTCTCCGCGACGTCGAAGGTGCAGAAGTCTCAGTCGAAGGACTACGAGAAGATTTTGAAGGTGTGTGCGATCCCTCGATAGATGCGCGGAGGACAGTATCAATTAATGTTTCTGTTTTCTTGACAGACCGTGAGCGATCCTTTGAGGGAAGGACACCATTTCAGTTCAAACGCGGGGGGTGTTGCTGCATTCTTCGAGAACGTACGCGCCAATACGCAGGTAGGACTTTCGATGCGCTCTGTGGTCCTGGGTTGCCTGCTAATCGAATCAAAAAGGGCATGGCCAACATGTTTCTCGATACTGAGAAGAACTTGAAAGGAAGTGTGCTTCCAATCCTCGAGCGCCTTCACAAGGAGATCAAGAACAAGGGCAAAGAGCTGAAGTCTGGAGCCTCCAAAGGCGCAAAGGCCGTTGACAAGGCGCGGGCCGCGACTCAGAAACACATTGAGCTGCTCGCTCAGCAAACCGCATCCTTTGATGCCGCTGCACACAACAAGATCGATGTGTCTCATGACCCCTACCTCATTCGCCGGGGCATTAACTATCGCCTCAACAAGCAGATCATCGAGGAGAACAATAACCGGCAAGACATCCTTGCAGTGCAGAATTCCTTCCAGCAGTTTGAAGCACACGTTCTCCAGACAGTCCAGACCGCCCTAGACCAATTCTTCCAGCTCATGGGTGGCCAGTTGGATCGCCAGCGTGCGATGTATGCTGACATACTGAGCAACGTCCAGAAGATCCCTCCCGATTTTGAGTGGGTTAATTTTGTGATGCAAAACGATCAGGTTCTCATCAACCCAGATGCGCCTCCACGTTCCTTGTCCAATATCACCTTCCCCAACCAGGATCACCATGCTACCAAGCCCTTGATCGAGGGCACCCTGGAACGCAAGTCCCGCACCATGCTCAAGGGCTACAGTACTGGCTATTACGTCGTCACGCCTGCACGCTACCTGCACGAGTTCAAGGACGACGACGACTTCCGCCGTGATCCCTCTCCGGAGCTTTCACTTTACCTACCTGACTGTGTCATCGGTGCCATTGACGGAGTCAAGTTCACCGTGAAAGGAAAGGATGTGTCCGGCGGCAAGGTCGGCAATGCCTTCCACACCACCACCGAACTGAGCTTCAAAGCGCATACCCCAGCTGATGCGGAGTCTTGGTGGACTGTCATCAAGAATGCAACCCGCGGCCCGGCCGGGCACGCGACTACTTCTCCGATTTCACCCATTGCTAGTGAGCCGACCAGCCCTGCCGCCGGAAGCAGAAACGTCAGCGGTGCACAACCGCCGGTGCATGCTGAGAAGGAGGGAGCCACCTCTACAACTGCAGCAGGAGAAGTCCCCGCTGGTCCTGACGCTCAGGATCAAACTCTAGGCTCTGGGCAGTCCAAAGCTGCTCTTGAACGCAGCGCGAGCACTGCCACTGGCCATTACCACACCTCTCCTGGCGGTTCAGCGACTGAGAAGGCCTGATTTCAAACTTCAGATTGGATCGCCCAGGATTTTTGCTTACATTGATCTGACATTGCAGAAAATTGCATGAAGCGGTTCTCACAGCCTTGTGACGTTTTTGGCGTCTTATATATTTCACATTTATGCATATACAGTATGAACTTAATTTTTTTTTCCGGGATGACTCTGTCTATTGGCCATTCTCAATTGATTCATGGGCAATGTCCAATTCTGATACACCTCGTGCCTTCAACTCGTACCTCTAATAGGTAGAAAAATGCATTGACAATATGAGATGTAGCTGTGCTCCAACTCAGATGAATTCTCCACGCGATTCTATGTATCAGAATGTAAGACTTCCTACAACAAGAAGGATCAGGAAACGCTATACTCCTATCCTCCGCACCATAACATGGAGAGACCGCCGACCACCTCGACTCTCCGGGATAACAGCCCGATCCTTCAAGGTATCATATTCGATCTGGAACCCATTCTTCCGGAACACCTTCACACTACCGATGTTTTCGACAAACATCGACGCCTTGAAGATGCGAGCATTCATGCGCGGAATGGCCCACTCGTCAATCAGGACCTTGATAACGGCGGACATAATGCCTTTTCCATGGTGACTCGAAGATAGGAAATCTTGACATCCCCCAATTCGCAATTAGTATGGTTTCATTTCCTCAAGGGGGGCTAATAGCTATCCCGTAGTTGCAAGAAAGATAAAAAAAGGGTGAAAAGATTTATTATACTAGAACCTACCTCGAACCATCCACGCAATCTCCGGACTCCCCGCCTCAAGCTCATTATTCCTCCTCACAGCCTCTTCCCGCTCTCCACTCCCCACGGGAAACTCATAAAACCTAGTATCCCGGATGATATCCACATGCCCGATCAATCTCGCACCACCTTGGACGTCTTCCTCACGTATACAATTAAAGGGACATCCATCCGCGAACCCGCCCTCAGCGAGTTGCGCGAAGATCCGGTCGTTGTTCGCGCGCATCCGCGCATTGAACGCATCTTCGCGACGATACGGGTACGGCGGGCTCTCGAGCCAGGGGTAGACGAGGGGATCGTTTAGGTGCGAGACGAAGGCGAGTTCGTCGGCTTCGGCCTCGGCACCCTCGTGGCGGTGAGGGGTGAGGATGATGGACGAGTGGGGGGTTGGGAGGCGGAGATAGGGCTCGTTGGTGAGTGGGTTGTAGTAGGCGATTGGCATTGTACTCCGTACTAGGTAGCTAGGACATCTTGAGGAGGGTCCTGGATGCTAGGTAGGTAGGTAGGTTGGATTTCTCTATTCGTGGTGCGGGAAGATATAGTGAGCCATTTGTTTTGATCTGTTGCACGGTGGAGGTGAGTCATGGGTAACATTTACATTAAGTCTACATATGTGGGTCATGGGTAGGTCTACATAGTTGACTATCTCGAAGGTATCTTAACTCATTCAATGCTTTGCTTCATGACAGGATGCATGTAATTCATCTGACGGGGCTGCTGATGGTGTTTCATTCATTATTGACGACTATAATCACGAAGTCTTCTGCAAGCCACGGAATACTGAGATCCAGAGGACACAAATGGCGAGAATATCAGTTCTGGACTGATCATGCCTGTTGAATATCTGGCAGGCTTGAATGTCTCAATCAAAAGATGTAAATGTCTCTGCTGAAACTCGGCAACGGTGTGCAGAAATCGAACCACGGCTGAGATTAAGGAGATTTGATTTGCACTTGTCCTAATTTGACAGACCTATTTGAGTAGACCAACATGACATTTGAAAGGGAACACAAATAGAACAACTCTTACACACTCAAAACTGTACCAGAGATGCTGAGAAATGCCTCGTTTAAACCGAGTAGACTTGTAATCTGAAGAGATCGGGAGACAGACCAAGGGGTATGAACGACAACAAAACACGAGACTCAAATGGAACAGGAACCAAATTGTTCCACATTTGCAGTTAGAAATCGTCAGGGCTCTGTAGGTCCTCCAATTTCTGGCTGAGGAATTTGCCCAGCGCGGCGGACTTGGACTCAAGAGCGAGCAGGATGGCAGGAGAGGCAGAGAGGTTCAAGCTCGCCAGGCGTGCGAGATCTGTGCTTCTGTCGATCTCGTATTGGGTCTCGAGATGAGCATCAGATGGTGTGTTGGCGCTATTCGGCGTTGCTGCGTTGGCTGGAGTCTGCTGGGCGGAGCGAGTGGCCGCCGACTCTGATAGCGTGCCGTTTGCTGTCGATGGTGCTTCCGCCGACGATAACTCGTCTTCTCCCACTCTCACCGAGCCATTTGCTATTTGCGCGTCGTTCGACGCTGGTGCATTCTCCTCCGTTTCCAGTTTCGACGGCCCCACGGCAGCAAGGAGGACTTTGTCCGCTACCTTCGTGACAACAGCAACGAGGTCATCGAGTTCAAATACAATGGACCCGACGTCACCTAGGGAAACGGACTGCGCCGTCACGTACGAGGACGGATGACTTGCAGGGTTCACGCCCGTCAGGTTGCCACTGGAAGCGTTCTTTGCGTAACATGTGTACGCGGCTCCATACGTTGCGGCCAGATTGCGCAACTGCCGGGTTGGGAGAGACGAGGCGTATGCAAAGATGGCTCCATTTGTAGCAAACACCCTAGAACTATTCGTCAGCGAACCCCCATGACGGGCAGGACGGCAGATACGCTTACAGAATAGAGGTAATCTCAGGCGGTGATAGGTTATCCTCCAGCAGGTCACTGAGGGCCTCCGAATCCAGCATCTTGATATCGGGAAGTCCGGGGATCATGTTGTCGTCTTCGTCACAGTCACCGTCTGAACTGTCGGTTAGTTCGTTGAGAGAATGATGTCCACCGATGGACCAGTCCTTGGAAGGAGACCACGAGCAGTCTTCAGGAAAGAAGAAGCAGTTGTCCTTGTAGTCTTCGTCGTCGTGATCGTACTCGATCGGCTCATCTGAGCACTCGAGCAGATTCTGCGCGTATTTCACGTGACTCTGTGCCCAGTACGGGATAAAGGGAGTCTCGTAGATGTTGATAGCTTGTCGCTGCTGCTGCTGCTCCTGCTGCTGCTTCAAGAAGCGAGCGTGAACTGGATGTTCGTCGTACTCAGCCATGGTTCGGATAGATGAAGCGGTAGGGAAATGGAGAGATGCCAAAAGCGGAAAGCAGCAAGATTATGATGCGACAACCAGAACACAGGCAGAAGCGCACGCGAGGAGGGTTGATGGAGGGGTTTGAGTCTTACGACTCACACGGGCTGAAGGAGCTAATAAGACAATAACGTTCGGTGGCACAACAGCTACACAGCACCGGGATGGAGAGAGACAGAGATGAGGCTGATCAAGGCTGATCAGGAATGGTTCGGTGCTACAATTCGAAGCCCAGGACCGTCGCCATCAAGCACATCGAGCCGATCCCACGTCAAGAAGAAGCTTAGAGCCTCAAATGAGTCTGGAGAACGTGGACATGAACTGTAGGGGGTCGCAGCATGGTGCCTGAACAAGCGGGGAGGAATGTAAAATTCCTGGAACTCGGCATTTTTTTGGCAGAGGAAAGAAGGAGAAAGAGAATGACGAAGGAAAAAACGCAGAAAAGAAAAAGCAAAGCAAAGCAGAAGGAAATATCAATGGCTGAGGCACTGGGGCAAGACGTATGTATGCACTGTACGAACCTGAGCGTGCAGATCCACAGGGCAAAAAAGCCCGCGCTTGGGGCGGATGTACCGATGAATTCGGGGACTGTAAGGGATTGTGTGTTTTGCGTCTTTGGGTTGCGGTCACAAAGTCAACAAGCAGTGACTCCGATAGATTTCTGGAGAGAATATAATCGTCTTAGTGGCAGACTACAATTGGGTAGTCGTGAATTGTGGTCCGTCTCTGGACTCTGGAAGGGGTCCAGGCGTGGGTTGTCGTGCAGGTCGTTCGTTGGACTCGGATTCCCGCAGACGCTGCTTCAGGCGGACCGTCTGATCTCGTGTCGATTTAAATGCCTGAATTACGGGGGTGAAACATGATCCACAACGACCGACAGACAAGACAAGCAAATGAATACATCTTCTCTCAATATCAAATCCGACAATCCGACAACAGTCAAAGCAGTAAAGGGTTTAGACACCAATGGCTGCACCCCAACTTTCCACCTGATCATCGATGACTGACGATATTTCCCAATGAAGACATTCTTGAACCACCCAATCATGCGTACACTGCCTCGTCGCGTTACGAATCATTAGGCAGCTGTCTACATTACAGGAAGGGGGAAGGAGAAAACGCGGAGGTGGTACTACATCTCTTACGTCCTCTGCATCATACTTGCAGCGGGGCATTTCGGAATCTATCTCGGAGTCATCGACAAAGGCCGACATGCGACAAACTACCATACAGTAATTTAGAAAGGGATCATGCAAGAACAACAAGAGAAAAAGAAAAGGGGATCACGGCGCCAAAGGAAGTATTCAGGGTCCAGACGGCAGGAAATCAGGGACCTTCTCGAATTTTCACAAGCGCCGTATACGCCCCAACCGCTGCTGGTTGTGTTGATCGGATAGCATGGGTGTGCTTTTCATATATATTGGTTCATGGGCTCGAAATTTCGAGTCCACGGGTGTGTATGAAACCTTCTCTAGCCAATATGAACACCTGTCTGCATTAATATCGACCTGCTTTGCTCCCCAGTTGCTTGAGCAGTTGAAATAAATCAATCAGCGACGATGATGTTCAAGTGATGGAACTAATAATTAATGCCGCGATGAATCCGACTGTGTCGCGGGGACAGCGTCATCGGCCGAGATAGCTGGAGTCCACTGCTTAGCAAGCAGCAAGTTTGATCTCCCCCCATCAAAAGAACCAACTTCCTTGGCCCCTCACCACCTCCTCCTTCTCCCTCTATGTTTTCCTCGCGCATCGTCTTTTCTCTCAGCAGATTATCGTCCAAGGTCCTCGCACCAAGCCTTTTTACCCGTTCCGTTCTACCAGGTGTGTTGCTGATGTGATGCCCCACCCCCACCCTGGACTGGAGGTGATGCTAATGAGTGGCTGCAGGAGTGAACAGGACGTTCGCAACCATGGCGGCCGCAACTGAGACGTCCAAATATAAGCTTAACCGTTAGTCGCTTTGTCGTTGATTTTCTTCAATGGTGGTTATGGAGAGCTGACAATGGCATTGTTGGTGGGACACAGACACGATGATCCGGGTGAAGGACCCGAAGAGATCAGGTAGGTTTAGCCCAGGAAACATGCTTCGTCCAGTTCAAATCTAATCATAATCAACGTGTAGTGGAATTCTACAAGTTCCTTGGTCTCTCGCAGATCCAACAGCTCGACTTTCCCGAGAACAAATTCTCCCTCTACTTCCTCGCCTACAATGGCCCTTCGTCGCTGCAGGGTGACAAGCACTGGACGGACCGCAATGGCGTGCTGGAACTCACCCACAACTACAGCACAGAGAATGATCCCAACTACAAAGTCGCGAATGGAAACGAAGAGCCTCACCGCGGATTCGGACACATCGCCGTCTCGGTCGACAACATCGAGGAGGCCTGCAAGAGACTCGAGGATGCAGGCTACCCGTTCCAGAAGAAGCTCACCGAGGGTCGCATGAGGCACATTGCTTTCGTCAAGGACCCCGACGGCTACTGGGTGGAGATCATCCGTCGTGGCGATCAGAACCTGTCTGCCACGACCGACCCGGCCAGCTACCGTCTCAACCACACCATGCTCCGCGTCAAGTCGGCAGAGACGAGCTTAAAGTTCTACCAGGAGGTGATGGGCATGAAGTTGGTTCGCACCATTGAGAACAAGGACGCCAATTTCAACCTGTACTTCTTGGGGTACCCGGCGTCCAACCCCAGCGCCAAGGAAGGCGCCAGTAACCCTGTGGCTGAGTGGGAGGGTCTGCTCGAGTTGACGTGGAACTACGGCACCGAGAAGCAGGAGGGCAAGGTTTACCATGATGGTAACTCGGAGCCTCAGGGTTTCGGCCATATCTGTCAGTCTAGCATCTCCATGGCTTCTATTCTCGTTGGAACACTGCTGTTAACGTTGCTTGCAGGTATCTCTGTCGACGATCTCAATGCAGCCTGCTCTCGCTTCGAGTCCTTGAATGTCAACTGGAAGAAGCGCCTTACCGATGGCCGCATGAAGAATGTCGCTTTCATTCTCGACCCTGACGGCTACTGGATCGAGGTCATCCAGAACGAGGCCCTCAAGCGTACCAGCAACTGGTGACCCAGTCATCTAGATTGTGATAATTTGCGGTGAGTGGTGATCAGCAGACAAGCGGACAGCTCTCTACCACCGTAGTCCATTTGTATATAGTCAAGTCACGTCAGACGCGATGTTTTCGTAGGATGTAGATGATGAATCACAACATCGCGTGTGACTTGTTGATTATATTGCTCTTATTTTTTTTATTTTTTATTTTTTTCGGCAATGTCAGTGTGTTTGGGCACCATATTACTCGGCTATTCTCCATACGATTTACCGTTGGGCCAACATCATATTGGAAGCCCTGCGGTGGATCTTCCCCACTGAAAGAACTCCACGATGTGCTTGACTCCTTCAATAATAGCAGTGATCTCCCCCCCACGATGAAAGAAATTCTGTCATAATTATCTCCCCTCAACCTCACATTCAAGATCCAATCATGCAGGCTTCTCATTATGTGTGGCATCGCCAGTACCTCTCCTCTCTCTAAATCGAGCATGTCATTCAACGGTGTAGGATGACTTGACTGTTAAAAGCCGCTTATCTTGTCCCTCTCCTCCCCTTTGTCAAGCCTTTCCCCGCGTTAGAGGCTATAGTTGCTATACCGTCAGAGACTGTCTGTCTTTTCACTCGCTAAGTCTACCGGACCATGCAGCCTGAGGCGGAGAAGCAGCAGCAGCAGCAGCAGCCCAAAAAGGCGCCTCGCAAACATGTCACGACAGCCTGTGTTCCATGTCGGGAGAGTAAAGTAAGGGTATGACCATCCAGCTCGACGCGCGTGCCTTTCAGACATGAGGTCAATTCGAACGCCGTGGACCCGGGACCTCGCTGACCTATGAGAACTTGTTCGACGCAGTGTGATGGCGAGAGTCCGGAATGTCATAATTGTCGGAGGAAAGGGAAGGAGTGCAGGTATCAGCATGGAGATGATAAGAGGAAGTAAGTTGTAACAAAAAAATTTTATTTTATTTTATTTTATTGCTCTGCGCCATTCTGTGGATTTCGTCATTGGAACTGTTTGGTACTGGTTGATTTGGAAATTCGACTGATTTGTGTTACGAATCTAATGTGGGCTTGGTTTGTGCGGGCACGATCGCGCTGCGCAAGAATCTGCACTTGATAAGAGGCTAATAATATACTTGATCCTTCGATGAAACTAGAGTATCGCTTCGTGCTACCACAGTCCTGTTCTCCGCGAGAATCGACCAGCTCTGCCAGTTTATCTATGATCATGGTCTTGAACCGCCTTCAATGAAGCTTGAGGATGAGCTGGGTATGACGCGAGTCCTAGATATGCTGCAGATTCCGCGACGGGTAATGAGAAGGAAGGAGCCGGGGACTGTAAGTGGGCAGGGTGTTGATTCAACAGAATCGGATGGACATTCTCCAATGAGAAACCCATCATCATCATCATCATTATCATCATCAAGGACTGTGAATGGACAGGCGGATCAGGCGCATCTAGGAAATTTGGCGACAGCAAATGCGCCTGCGTTGTCTCTTGCTCTTGCAGAGAAGAACGCAGAACCTGGCAATAACTTGGCAACCGTATCTGGCGCCCATAACGACTACACTTCTGCGCATTGGGGCTTCACCCTACCTACCGCGGAGAGCCTGGGCGATATCTACGCGAATATCGATGGGGCGCCCAATCTCCCCACTGGTACAGGAATGGATCCTGGCAGTCTGGATATGTTGCAGCAGCCGACAGTCTTTCTCGGGCAACATGATGATGACTCGGACAACGGAGAGGAAAACGAAGCGGAAAATGAGGTCATCGAGCAGCTGTCATATCGCATTGGCACGTTGAAGATCGCAGGGGACGGACATTTGCGGTTCTACGGTGCGACGTCGAACCTCAACCTGGTAGATGTCTCCGCGACGCAGCAACGTCAGCGTCCGGATGCGCGCACTATCCGTCAAGATGGTCAGGATATTTTGAATCACCTGCGAGTCGGCCAGCCTGTCGATCAGGCTCTGGAGGACCATCTTGTCGAACTTTATTTCACGTGGCAGAACCCTAGCGCCTATGTGGTCGACAGGGAGATGTACATGACTGCCAGAGCGAAATGGAGGAATGGGATGGAAGATACGCCGTTTTACTCGGAGGTGCTAACGAACGCGATGTATGGTTCTTTACAAGTTTGATATACCCGCCACGTGGCTGACGAAAGCTCAGGTGCGCCATCGGAAGCGCCTTTGAGGCACGCTATCATCCTACGTTCATTACATTTCCAAAGTCGCTGGCCGAATTCTTCGCCGATAGGGCAAAAGCTCTTCTAGAGATCGAGCTGGACTCGCCTTGCGTTGCCACAGTCCAAGCGCTTGTCATTCTGAGCTCGCACGAAGGCGCCTCCAATCGCGATGCTCGTGGATGGTTGTACAGTGGTAAGTCAGATTCGAAACAGTAACTCTAGAAGGGCGAACGAGGTACTGATGCGTCTTGCAGGGATGTCAATGCGGCTTGCATTCGACCTTGGACTGCACGTTGACATGACACCATACGTCGAAAGAGGTGATATGAGCGCCCCCGAGGCTGATGTGCGTCGCGCTACGTTTTGGGGCAGTTACGTTGCGGATCAGTGAGTTCATATAGGCATACAATCGGGGAACTTGACAGGCTGACCGTTCCTGAGTTTCTGGGGCTTCTATCTCGGAAGACCCTTCCGTATGAGCGCCGGTGATATTACGGTCGCCAAACCCGCTTCTAACCTGGGACATGACAAAGAAGGGACTTGGTATCCTTACGGCCTTGATATCAAGTCAGATGCGCTCAATGAGGGCTTGAGAAATCCAAGTGAGTTGATCAGCAGGCAGTTCGTAGTGCTCTGGGAGATGATCTCCCCGGTTGGGCATATTCTGTAAGCAGCCACTGTTCAATCCCTAACTATTCCATGGAATAGTGCGGCACGGGCAGTGAAAGATTTGAGGTACTGACGCGTTAGATAGGTATGGTTGCTCTGATATATCTCACCATGATCTGCAAAGGATCACCTTCAAAGTGACCGAGGATCTGTTCGCCTGGAAAGCGAACCTGCCGTCCAATCTGCAAGTCGATCTGGACAGTGAGAATCCTCCTAAACTACCACATCTGTTGATGCTGCAGTACGTTATGCAGATTCTTCTCGCTTTTCCCGCCATGTGTGACCTAACCAGAAACAAACAGTATGCAATACCACCAAATTGTGATCTTCTTCCACCGCCCCTGGCTATCAAAGAGCTATATCCAACCACGCAGTCCACGCCAGGGCCCCGGCTACCTCCACGCACGCCGAATGTGCATCGAGTCAGCCACAGCAATCGCGAGACTTCTCCGGCTCTACGAGCGCCATTACACGTTCCGCCGTCTAAACAACCAGGCCGTCTCTATGATATTCACTGCTGCCTTGATGCTTCTTTTTGTCACCATCTCGACATCGCCTCTTACACCTGGCAAAGCTGCAGGCAGTGACAGCCCGACGACGAGCAATGCGGACATGGTGGCACATCTCAATCTGTGCTTCCGCGCACTGGACGAACTGGGCCAGTCGTTCGAGAACGCGAAGAGGACCCGCGATTTCCTCGTCAGTTTACAGAGACGGTGGCAGGCGCACATGCGCAGCTGGGGTTCGAAGCGTCAAATGAGCAATCCCCAACAGTCTCATGATAACCACGGTGTGAAAGGCACTGGCTCCGAGTCTGCTTACACGTCCCGTAAACGATCGCGGCTGAGCAGTAGCATGAATACGGATATGGGTCCACCAACTGCATACCCTCCAAACGTGCCCTTAACAGGGCTCATGGATCCTTCCGCCTCATTTGATCAGCAACCGCCGCAGAGAACCTCACCAGATCCTACCAAACAGCTCATCCCCAGCCAACAAGGCGAGATTGATTGGATCCGAAACTCTGATTTCCAATTGCTCTCGGATAGCTTCGGGGACGGCTTCCATCAGATGGCCAGTTCGGCGTACGCGGACGGGCCCGCGTTGCCTAGTTTTTCGGAGATTGAGGCGTGGTGGGATTCGCCCGGGGGGAATACCTGCGGCGATTCATCTATAAATAATCTTGCTTGAGCTTTTTTGTACTTTGCTTTGCCTGTGGACAATTTGCATTGGTACATGCATGCATCATGAAACATTGAGAGCGATGGGTTTGCACTTGAGCGCGGATACCGAGTAATATGAACATATCTTGAATTGGTTCCATGGAAGCAAAAACCGACTACTAATACTAGTTTGCAATGCTCTCTGTTGAATCTATACACAAATAGATTCGTACATGGATGATGTATGACTTTCTTAGCTTTCTAGAAGCAGTGTTCTATCAGAGAACTTTACTGAATTATGTAGCAAAGCGCTGCCTGCAATTCACAAAACCAGCTCGCATGGCTCAGTTGGTAGAGCGCATGACTAGTAATCATGAGGTCCGCGGTTCGAATCCGCGTGTGAGCAATTTCTTTTTTCAAGCTTCATTTAATAGCTTGGAATAGGGATTAAAAACATTGTCCTATCTTTTTTTTTCTTTTTCTTTTTTTTAATTCAAGATGGTGTGCGTATTAGTTGGTATGCCTTATCTATATTCTCAAACGTGATTTATTCAGAATATCAATCGTACAGACCCAGTTTCCGGAACTCATTGCTTCCATTTCTCATTTGCAGCAAAGATACTCTTCAACCAATTTCCTGCTTCTTCCTCGACAGAACTGGACGATAATGTCGCCGATGATGGCACCGTAGAGACCGGTACCCTCGTCATCTGCGCTCTCTCCTCTCCGAACCCTTTCTCAAGTCCGAAGAAGCAAGCGCGCCGCATGACAGAAACCATCTCATGGGCTTGACGCGCTAGGACTGTCTCACTCGTTCCGGCTGCTGTTTTCGGCCGTTTTGCGTGACCAATTAGTCCACTGTGAGCCTTGACACTCGGGTGTTGCTGTAGCTGTGTTTCCGCGCCATCTTCATGGAGTGCAGGGATTGAGATCTCGTCGGCATCTCTCCGAACGAAAAGCCGAATCCACGGTAACGTCAACTGTAAACGTCCGATACCCAGCCGCGGCCATCTGGCTGCGTCGAGACCGTAATCTAGTCCGTACGGTAGCCATCGGGAGAGGGCTTTGCGGCGACGAATCGCCTTTTCGCTGCCCTCGGCAGCGGCAGGACTGAGATCCGTATCAGTGGAATCATCCCCGCTAACTGTATCAGGCACGTTGTTGTTGTTTTTGTTGTTGCTGCTGTCAGCGGTGGCAGTGGTATCTGTCTCCTCTCCCTCTGGCTGCATGTATATGTCCCAGAAATCGATCTGCTCTTCCTGTAGTTCTGGCTGCGATAGAACTGGAACGGGATACTCAGGTCCAGTAAGATACTTCGGAAAGGATTTGGGTACATCCTTTCCTGGAGAGCGGAGGAAAAGGATCGGCGACGCAAACGCATCGAAGTAGCGTTCTGGAGTGGTGAAGAACTTCTCTCGCGCCTTGAGAAGCGGGACAAGATCCGGGGGCGCAGTTGAATGCCTTTGTCGATGTCGATGGGGAGGCTTTCTTTTCTTTCTCCGGACGCTTCCATTTTCAGTCTGCGCTGAGTCTTCGACATGCGCCTGAGAATCTTCTTCCTGGTCGATAGTGCAGTACTCATCCAATCCAACCCAGTCACAGATAGGCTCCACCGCAGCGACTGCACGAACGGTCCGCGCCTCGGTCAGTGCTAGCATCAAGGCCAACGATCCGCCGACATGTGTGCCAAATACGCATAGTTGTGCCGGTTGGAGGGTTTGCAATATCCAGTCGAATCCGGCCAGAGTGTCATGGACAGGGGTCGGATATGTATAGAAAGGGTTCGTGGACTGCTGTGTGGGATTCGCTGACTGCACGTCTGACTCTGATTGAGTGATCGATGTTGGCGGATTTCCTTCCTCCGCTTGTGTATTGATCGCGTCGATGGCTGGACCCAGACGGTAGTTCACGGTAACTACCGTGGAAGAACTTGCAGATGCAAGGACATGCTGCGGTGTGGGCCCGTCTTGGATTAAAGAGAGAATGTTGGCACGATGAGTCTTCAGGTCCTCCTGTTGGAATACCGGACCTGGAGGAAGGTAGAGGATCACATTTGGACGGGATGGGGATTGCTGAGACGTAATCGGACTTGTCACACTGTATATTTCGTCAAGGTTAGCAAACTTGATTTCGAGAGTTAAATAGGTCCCAACGGGCAATGTAGGATAGGGGCACGATTCTGTACCTGAGCGTTATAAACCCATTTCCTCCAACAGGGATGTGAAAGATCTCGTCTGTGCATGTAGACGAGCGAGCTCGAGCGGTGGAGAGGAAGCGGACTGAATGCCTTCGGAAGACACCTTGGCAGGTTTTCAAAGGAAGAAGTGTTCCATTGCAAGTATGCAGGAGCCTCTGCAAGGGAGTGGTCAGGAGGCGCATAGCGCCATTGCCATGTCTGGAGGACAATCGAAGGAATTGGGAGGAGAATTGGGGAGCGCAAATCACTTAAGCTTAATTTCGGGACAGGGAACTGAATGCTTGGCATCGCTTCGACTGTATACATAACTGCAGTTTAGAGGAGCCATAAGAGTAAAATGAAGTTTTACTCACCCAGCAAATTTCACTAGACAGACGACTGAAGATATCGAGTCAAGGAGCAACAATTTCGAAGTATTCTTATAAGTTTACATGACAAGGCATTGATTGTATGCATCATCCAAGAACTGTCCGCCGTCTCCTCCCAACACACACATACAAAGTGTTATCCACACAGGATCATTACATACCAATCCTATTCCAGGAGCTTTTCTCATTTGTCGCAGAAGCTGCCGGATCGTCTCTGTCAAGGGCAGCCTCGACATCATCTTCAGGTACTGGGTTCACGACCTGCAAGCAGAGCCGAGGATCTTTCGAGTAGACTCTTAACCCAACAACGCACACTGCATTCCATGGGTCTCTGCTGGTCTCGTCGACGCCTTCACATTGCGCCTGCCGCGACGGTTTCGGTTCAACAGATTCCTCTGGAGGCATGTCAAGATCCGAATCGAATTCAAACCCTTCCAACCACGGGTTTTCATCGGGGTCAAGGCTGTGAGTTGCAAGACGTGTATGCAGGCTGGGGCGCGGAGAGTCGCTCTTGCGTGGGAAGTTCCTAAGAGCCGTCATGCTATCTAGTTGGATGCTTGGCACCGCGCCATTGTTCTCAGCTTTCATGTCGATACCTGCGCTGACAGCATCAGCCAAATCTGCGAGCTGCTGGATCGCGCCGTTTTGAGGCATCTGAATACCCAGACCGTTTTCTGACTTGGCTCCATTGGAATTGCTTGCTCTTCCAGAACATCTCTCCATGGCCCTATTCTTTCTGGCGGCCAGCTTTTGTTGCCTGATATACTCCTTTTTCAGCCGTTGCTCCGTCTCGTTTCGCAGCTTCTTTCTCGCAGCAGCTCTACGGAAGTCTTCGCGCTCCTCACGCTGTTTCTTTTCCAGTTCTGTTTCTGAGACCAGGCCCTTGGCATGCGCCAAATCATACGAGAGTCCAATTTGCACGAGTTTCTCACGTCTCGATGCGGCATATCGAGCGACGACTTCTTCGGTGGGAACCACATCGTCATGCCGGTAGGCCGTGATCTTCATCAGGACATAGTAACGGCCGGGGTCGAGGGTGATCTCCGCGTTGACTGAGCGGCTCATTAAATAACTGCTGTGGCTACGAACAATGTAGTCTTCCTCCCCTTCCCTGTGTACACGGAACTTGAGAACGAAGTTGTACTCGCCGCCGAGACCTTTGAAGTAGCGAGTGTCGAGCTAAATGTTCGTTAATATGTGTCGGTTGCAAAGAGAAATCCATACGAGGGTGGCATACCTGAGAGAGAACGATAACGAGCGGGCTGGATTTGTTAAGTTCAATCATGAATTTGGTGCTGTGGTAATCCGCGGACCATGGCACGTTCAGAGTTGTCCATTGCTGAGTAACTGTCCATTCAGGTCCGAAGAGACGCGTTCGGTCAAAATGCTGATACTTCTTCAGAAGATCATCGTATGATATCCAAAAGACCTGTGGCCTTGAGACTCAGTATAGCACTTCAGGTTCGAGCTGAAGAGGAGGGTCACGTACGCCATCATTGCCAAATTTGTGGCCGAGTCTCTCCATCCATTGTGGTGTCCATTGCTCGGATCCATCGCTCCAAGCGCCGCTCCATTCCTTCTTTCCCCACGGATTTCTTTCTCCAGTCAGCTAGTTATCTTTCGTAAAGGGAGAGCTTCGCATACCTCAGACGAAGCAAGCGCTCGCCGTCGATCTCCACTGCGTCCATGATCGAATACGAATGGTTCTCAGAAATACCTTTCCGGTCTCTAGGAGGTCCATCATATTTGGGATCAAGCCAATTAGAGAAAAGGCCAGTGCCACAGCCAAAAAGAAATTCCTTGTTGACCTTCATGAGCTCTTCCGTCCAGAATCTGTCCTTGTCCAAGATATTGCTTGTCAGAACTTCGGATGTAACACCGCCAGTCAAGTCCTCGATAGCCTCCCTGTCATGTTGTCAGTCTCCGGTTTGATGAGGATGAGAACGAATCCTATACCTACCCAACAAAACCACCCTCGATTGCAGAGTAATCTCCATGAGCTTTTGCATATGCCTTCTCCAAAAGCGGTAGCCAGGTCTCGTTCTCATCTGCACATTGAGCAAAATACAGCGCTCGCGATCCAGTCTGCCAGACCCTGCGATACTCTTCTTCAGTATCAGCCCTGTTGATATCGTCCCAGATTGGCCGCTCGTCTACGGACTCGTCGTAGTCGGCAGCTCTCAAGTATAGCTTGTCGTCAACGATACACTGCTGCCACTCGCCATCTGGACGAAAACTGTTAGGTATGACTGCAACAACATCAGTACATTGGGGATGGCTCTGACCTCGATAGAAAACAAAGCCATAGACACCGACTTTCTCGTCTCGAGCAACGCAGATGTTCTCGATGAGACCCTTCTTATTCCCCATCGTGCACAGCGCAGCCATGACCCAGCAATCACCGTCGCGCCCTTGACGCACATCCGATGCTGTTGGCCCATTGACGAAGAACTGCGGCTTTTCGAAGATCTCCTGGAGAAGCGAATGATCCGTCAACCATCAGCCCACTCAGTCACTAACCGATGAATATGAACGACTAACAGTAACCCGTTTGACCCCTCTGGGACGCATCTCCATATTTTCCTTATCCAATCCATCCAGATAGTCCCTTCTGCCAGACTTGAGATCAACTTCTATGTCGAAATGCGGATCCGTGTATTTCTGGTTCACGCGCTCGCACTCCTTCACGATGCGCTCGACTGCTCGGCGACATTCATCGCGGGCCTGCTCGTATGATTTCGCCGCACCCTGGCCTTGAATCACACCTTTCGGTGTTCGAGCCGCTTTAGTCCGCGCATATGGGTTGTCGGGAAGTACGGTAAAGACCTTGCCAGGGAATTTTGTATTGAACTGTTCCCAAAACTGCCTCACGGTATCCTGCGGAGGTTGCTGCTTTGCCTTTCGTGGTGTCCGGCTCCCGGAGCGTGAAGATGGGGGAGGAGGGAATCCAATGCAAGGCGTCTCGTCTTCGTAATCCATTGTTCTGTCGCCTTATCGAATAAATGCAGATTGCGCGTGTGGAAAAGAACGACAGTGAGGGGAACGGTTCTAGTTTGAAGCACAAACCTCCACTCGCACACCCGATAGACTGATCGACGAAGAGTCAGCTCGAGGAGAAAATTGAAGGATCCATACTTCCAGGTGCCGTTCGTGTTGTATTTAATTATAGCTCGTTGCACAGCTGTCGGGGCTGAACGAACCCCGGGCCACAGCCATCCTGGACCGTTGCTTCTTGGAACCGGCATCACCGAAGCCAGATCAGTTAGTTGCGTCGTTGGTAAGACATTAGATTCGCTGGTTTGCTTCTTAGGACACCCTAAGCGTGCGGCCGCTCGTGTAAGGCTACAGAACCTCGCTCTAGATCAGCTTCGCCCGCGAATCAGTTGCAAAGAGCAACGCTTGCGCAAAAAGAAAAAGCGCTCCCAAGGTCTATTCCGCCAGCAGAATGGTAAGTTAAGTGGAGTTTCCTACGCTTGGCCATGAGTAAAGAACAATTGCCAGATATAATTGGAGAATGCAAATTGAAAGTTGTCCACGTTTTGTCGAATTGATGCTATGTTTCGCTGACGCGTTTTGCAATCACGCTCTATTGATGGAAGTCCACTCTGCAGAGATCTGCACCCCGTGCACGCTTACTCCGTAGACTGGAGGCGTATTATTGTGCGCTCGCGATGTTGACGGTTTGGACACGAGGGACAGTCTTATGCATGAGACATCTGAAAAGGCCGAGCACGTGCGATCGAGTCTGCTCTATGTTATCTGAAGCCAACTCTTTGAGTCTTCATGTCTTTGCTTCAGCATACCTCGAAAGCCTCATGCACTGATGAAGATATGAACAACAGACACTGTTTATTCCATTCTGTGCGACTTACATTGCGGATTCTGAGAAAGCTTTGGGTTTTCGTTACATTCGTCTCGAGTTATTGATCAGGAAAACAACAACACGCGTGATGCACGACTTTGAACAAAGAACATGATCCGGGGGACTCCCTGATGAACTATCAGCTGCGACGACCAGATAGCTGGCTGACTACGCAAGAGCACTTCTTCCCCCATCTGCGGTAACCCTTTTGCGGATTTTGAGATGCATGTAGCTTGGTCCGAGTTGGGCCACATGCTGTGTCGTGAACCCATTGCTGGAATTGCCTGAGCACGATTTGAACTCGTCGCTGCTGTCGTCTGCAGTCTCAGCGTCGTCGTCATCGACGAGAACACTGCCGGAGACGAGATCAATCAGCGCCATGGGGCAGAATACAAGGGCTTCGCCCGTGGCCAGCCGCACAATTCGTCGAAACAAGTTTGAGGAGCGATTGACTTTGTTGTTGTCGTCAGAGACTGCGGCACCAGCGATATGACCTTTAATTGCCTTGAACCAGGCAGGCGACGAGAATCGGTGGACGATAGTGACATTGCACAGGTCAAGCAAGATGGGGGACACTGTGGGTTCCTGGGTGGCGACGATCACCCTGGCTCCCAAGTGCCGCTGCTGTCTCACAATTGACAACAGAGTCTCCGTAAACTCAACCGCTTCCCCGGACGTGGTTGTCAAGTACTAGGAAGAAGGACATCAAGTCAGATGTCATATTTCCTGTCTCCCAGGGGAGGATACATGTGAATACCTTATGAGCTTCATCAAGAGCAATCACTCGCCCAGCGTCACCCCGGCCTTCCAAGAACAAGGAAACGCAGATGTTGAACAGCGCACATGCATCGTCTGGTCCAATGAAAGGACAGCTCAAATCAACAATTGTCAAGCTCCCTCTGTCAAACTTCCAGATGTTCTTCGTCGACACTCCCCTGGTCTGACCGCGTTGGTTCTGATCAGGCTCAAAGAATGACTCAAGAACCTGAAGTCGCATCTTCAAAGGCACATTCTAGCTGCCTAGGAACCTCTCCTGTTCGAGCTTCTGTTTGAACTCGCGGTAACTGAAAGGCCGGTTTGGCTGAGACTCGCGAGCCATATCACGCAGGATCTTTGTGATAACCTGTATGATTGCATGGCATCAGTCATCTCTCACTCATTCTTCCCAGGGTATATGGATCAGTACATACCTCCATGTACAGCGGCTGCTCTCCACCAACAGTAAGTCCCATCAACTTCTTCATGGTCGTGATGTTCAGATGCTGTTCAGAAAGATACATAGGAAGGATTTCCAGCTTTCTGGTGGTGGCATCTCTTAGACGCCGCATCTTTCCATACGCAGTGCTCATTGCGCTGTAATTCGTCGGAGAAACCAGGATGCGAACAGGAATATTGGAAGAGCACAAATATGCCGCTTCGCAGAGCTGAGTGCTTGAGAACGCTGTGAACTTGTCATAGTGCAGAACCATTGCGGCTAGCGGCGAGGAGAGCCGTCCAGTTGGCGAAGGCGAAAGAAGAGCGTTTTCCAACAGGCACGACAGTGTATGGCTCTTCCCACTACCCTGACTGCCGCAGATGAAGGCTGACCATGGCGCCGAGACGTTGGTATAGACGAGCTGACGCTCGTCGATTCCATCAACACCATTGCGGAGGCGAAGTCCAGAAGTCCGTACTGCGGGTACACTGAGCGTCTTTCCGTGTGCTCTCTAGCATCATGGTTTTGGTCTTCGGGAAGATTGTCCAGAACAAAGCGAGCCAGAGCGGAGAAGAGAGGTGCCGTAGTAAGCTCTTCGTCCAGATGATGGCGTGCGGTCTTCGTAGAAGACTGGTCGATGGCTATAAACTTGGCATGCAGAGCAGTCTCCTCGCCTAGAGGAGGCTGAGGGGACGCCATGACTGCTTCAGGGAACTTTTCAAGCAACCAAGAGTGGTGAAGAAAGAGAATACTTTTTATGGAAAGGTAGACAGAGGGTTGTACCTTTATAAGTGGTTGTCCATGGCTGGATTTTTTCACTCTGTTTGTTACTGTGGGCTGTTACGATGGCAGTAAGCGAGAACGCGCTGTTGGGATCTCACTATCACTTGTCATAAAGGTGAGATAAAAGCATTGCTGCATGACGTAGCCTGGCCTGTTATAAATGTGGGTTTTCCCATTTCTCAATTCTTGATTAGGGCGGGAAGCTGTTCTTCCATGCTTTGTCTCCTTATGAGACATGCATGTAGAGGCAAACTTCAGATGTGAAGCCCACATATCAAAGGTGCACAAAGATACATAGGCATTTTTACTAGTTCAGTCTCATGTTGAAATTGTGAAGCACCTATAAGACTGGAGATCTACGTATCATTGATATAGATGCTATTTATGCGGTATGCCACATATATGGGAGCCATATTTCCCTCATTACGAGAAGGACAGGAATGTGCAAACATGATTTCCAATTGCAGAAAAGAAGGTTCAAAGAATCTCTCATCATAAGTAAATAGCTATCAGATTGCAATATGGGGCAATGCAGACGAACAATATGAGTTTGAAGCAACATATCAGCGCATATGGCTGTCTATGAGCGAAAAAGAGTCCTGGGAAGCAATGTACCACAGAATACTCCAAGCCTCTCACCCTTAAAGGTATCTTCAGAGGATGTAATGCCGCTAATAATTGTCATAGGACTGTTGACTGAAGACCGCTCGATATACCAATATAATCCTGGGCCTGATGATGAAGGGAAGTGGAATGTCAAGGAATAGAATTTCGATATAAGGTTCTGATGAACTGCGGAGTCAACACTACCTGGTTGGGAATTTACACAAGAGGAAACCCTGAGTATGTCTTTGCTGGAAACAAAGTGCTGCCTCCGTCGTGACCAAGCTGCTCCATTGTGTATGGTCTATAGTTCCGCATCTTCTTTAAAGGTCTGAATCCAAAGCAAACATTGATATTCATGCCATGCAAAGCATCAATATCACACTGACTTGAAGGACATGCTGTCCAAGAGTCCTCTGCGTATGAAACCACACAATGGAAAGCACTCAGTGTATTCATCTATGGCATGGAAAACTGAGGAAGAACAACGGAGATAGAAGATTGATTGAGTAACTCAAGAAGATTTGTTCAGCTGTCTCAATGTCAATTTTGCCACATGTCAATCAAAGAGACTAGGGCTGGATCTTTGAAAGTGACACATGAAGTAGTAGTCACCTAGGTACAAAATATTCATTTCAAGATGCCTTCAACGGAGATCCATCAAAGTGTGTTTCTCCTGCTTTTCCTGTATCTTGATATGACTCCTTTTGTTGCTGGCTGTCCATTTCAAGGTCAATGGTCTTTTCTGCTTGCGCTTTGAGGCTGTGACAGTTATGGCATACTGGGCCATCTCACTGTTCCGTTCCTTTCTTTCAATTCTTATAAGGAATTGCTGAGCCAGAGCTTTACACTGGTCTTCGACAATCCCACTTGTTTGATGCCTTTGCCCATGAAGCAGATCGAACAGGTTACGACCAAACTCAGAGCACATTGTCCATGGCTGTCACATCAAATTAAGCTGAGCCACTTATTTTTTGGCTACAGCTGTCTTTTGCTCGAGACACGGTCCCTGTTCTGGAACGCTTGCCATGCCAGAGTCAAACGGGTAAACGCTTTCATAACCTCGTGTGATCGTCCAACATCAGACAACAGTGCAGAAATTTCAAATCAGGGGTGACGAGAGAGAAAGGTCAAATGATGGCCTGGATTTGTAGTATCTTCGACTGCAATTATTGACGACACACTTAGTACTCCGTAAATGGATCCAGGATCTAGATCGTCAGGTCTGCATGCTTATGTAGCCTGCCGATGGCGAACAACATTGCCGATCCATGATATGGCCAGGAAGAAAGTGAATGAAAAGACTCATGAGAGAAGAGAAAACACTGCGTAAATTAGATCGGATTAGTAAGGAAAAAGTCTGCGTTGTACTGCGAAGGCATCGAGAATGTTCAAGTACTACAGTGCACCAATATTATGTCAATGCGATGCGGGTTTCCCCACCTCAGTGACTCCACGGGTCTTGTTTGCGCCTCTCTCAACTCTGGCACACTCACTCCCTTCCCTGCTCTCCACAGCCAGGTCTGTTGACTGGGATCAAGGACCTGTATTTATCCAATTTCTCCAAAGGACATGCTCAGGATATCACCAAAGAATTTTCGACACATAGCAAGCGACTTTGAAGATGGATGAAGCAGGCGATGGCCTCTTAGGAGTAAGTCCTCTCCCATTATGCTGCGATGAACCAAAAAGGGAAAGGGAATCTAATATCTGGATAAATTACACGCGTCCAGGAACTTGAGAAGATCTACTGTCCACCTCTTGACCCCGCATTGTTCACGGCGATTGCCTCCGACTTCGATCTCGCGGACAAAGCTCAAGTCCAGCAGTTTCGGGATACGCTGGACACTCTCAAGTTGTCTGCATGGGAACAAGAAGATATTCCTTTCGATCCGTCAGGCACGAGTGGTCTCAGTCCGGCTAATGGTCTCGACGCCGATGGAATTCTGTCCGAGCGCAGCGCGTCGCAGAATGGCACGTCTCAGTCAAGGGACACCGACATGACCAGTCTTGCATCGGATTTCTCCTCTATAAGCGTTGGAGACAAAAATCCTCGCAGTCAAAAGAGTAGCGCGTATCACTCATCGTCCTCAGGGACCCAGATCGGATACATCATCGGTGCTGACGGTTCCATCAGCCTCTCTGGAGCCAGCCTGGACGATAAGGTTCAGTATTTGAGCGAGATGTTTCCATCGATCGATGTCTTCACTATCCGACATATGCTCAGAAAGTGTGATGAGGACGTAGATCGGTCGATGGATGTCTTGCTCAATCTTTCGTTCTTTGTCGAGCAGGAGCCAGGCGATGACGAGACAAAAGTCTCCATTCCGAAGGGGATCGACGGGTTCGAGGAAAGCTTGAATGGAGTTAAGAAAGGGAAAAGGCGAAAGGCGAAAAACAGAAGCCATCAGAGTAACGAGATGCTGCATCGCACTGATTCTGAATCGCCTTGCTCCCCGGTTGACGAATCTAACAGTATCAACAAGTGGGATGCCGTGCAGAAGGATGTTGAATTCATCTGCTCGCGCACTTCTCCTGTGTTGAAAAAGGAAGCCGTCAGATCAGCCTATCATGCCAACGGCGCCTCGCTGTCCGCAACCATTCATTTCCTTGCTCTGTCCCACGCACCAAAGGACGAAAACCAGATCCGTGAAGACCCTGTTATGGCCACACAGGTGGCTGAGTTGAATCACGAATTTTCTTCCATCCCTCTTACAACTCTTGGAGGATTACTCAGGATCACGAGGAATTCGATATCTGCTGCCCATGAATTGGCGATCGCAATGTTGAGTCGTCCGTCGCCGACTTCGGTGTCAGATTTGATCCAAGTCAAAGCCCCGCCGGTTGCTGGAGACGCTGATTTCGAGATCCCCGTGAAAGTTGCGAAACCACCAAGGGCTGCACGGGATTATAAAGCCGCACGCATCTCTGCTGGAGCGCACTTCTTAGCCAGCTCAGACGCATTCTCTAAGGCTTCCGTCGCATACAAACGCGGAAAGTCTGACCGGCTGATGGGTGGCGCGGCCGCTTACTATTCTGCCGTTGGTCGTGATCATCTCGAGCGGGCGAAGCGCGCGGCCTCAGCTGCGGCTGATGGACTGGTAGATTCGCAGTCGACGCCAACAATGCTGGATCTGCACGGGGTGTCGGTGCAGGATGCCGTTCGTATTGCCAGCGAACGAGTTTCCGAGTGGTGGGAGTCCCTTGGCGAGACCAAGTACATCCGAAGAGGCGTCGGTCCAGCTCGCGAAGGATATCGGATAATCACAGGCGTCGGGCGACATAGTCACGATGGAACGTCTCGGTTGGGTCCAGCTGTGGCGAAGATGCTTGCTCGCGAGGGATGGAGGGTAGAAGTCAGCGAGGGCTCACTCACCGTGACTGGAATGGCACGGAAGCGTTGACTGTCAGGATGCTGTGGCTTTGTTTGGCACGACGATCGTCGTCGGATGCTTGATCGTATTATTTCATGTCAGTTTCTAAAGATACCCAGCAATGAGAAATCGGATCGACGTGGATCTCTTTGTTCAAATACTTTCGTCTAATAAAAGGTACAGACTGCACTATTTTCCAACATCCAGGACAGCACTTTTCATAATTCCAAATTACCCTGAAGGATGGGAAGAGAGACTCCAAGGGGAGATATATCTACAATTCCATATTCAACAGTAATTTCATCGTGCACTCCAGGTACTCCGTGATGCCTGCCAACTGGTTCACTACAGGAGATCTGATCCGTAGATTGATGATTCCAAATCACGGTTTTACTCGATCGGGACTCCCCGCATGACGTAAAAGTGAAAGGCGAATGGAGTACACTTTTGTCGGTCTAAGTGATCTGTCACTCTTAGTTCGATTTGAATGTAGCTCATGATAACTTAACTAGGTATAAGTTAGAGACCTTGTCTCTTGATTAGCTCTTAATAATCTCTACCTGGATTCCGTTTGATTCCACATATACGCCGAGACTGTTTCTTAAAAGCCAACAAAACTCCTCATCTGTCGACTCCGTATCTATCAGAACCTACACCCTATGCATTTTCAAGCGTTTAGGACGACCTTTCGATCCTTGACTTCACCCATCCGACTACGGACCACCTTTTTATACTCATCTTTTCTCTCCCTTCGACCTTTCGCCGCTCGCCCTCCTCTTCCGATTTCCACCGCAACCGTCTTGAAAGCGGCTCCAACAATCCCGTTTCTCGGCGCTCTCTTCGGCTCTAGCGCCAAAGCAGAGAGCTACAGTGACAACATGTCGTATCCTGATAAGAGAAGCGAGGATGAGTGGCGCGCAGTGTTGAGTCCTGGTTAGTATTGTCATCCCTTATCCCACACAAGCCAGACTGCTGACGTGTTTTTATTCCTGTGTACAGAACAATTCCACGTCCTTCGCGAAAAAGGCACCGAGCGCCCCTTCACCGGCGAATACGACTCCCACTACCCCAGCCAAGGCGTCTACACGTGCGCCGGCTGCAATGCCCCGCTTTACAAGGCGAATCACAAATTCAAGTCCGGCTGCGGCTGGCCTGCGTACTTCGATTCCATCCCCGGAGCTGTGACGAGACATGTTGATAACTCGTTGGGAATGCAGCGGACGGAGATCGTCTGCAGTAACTGCGGTGGTCATTTGGGGCATGTGTTCAAGGGGGAAGGGTTTCCGACTCCGACGGATGAGAGGCATTGCGTGAATAGTATCAGTTTGAAGTTTACGGAGGATGAGAGTAAAGCTGGTGCTGCTAAGGTTTGATTCAACGAATGGTACGAGAGAAAGCTTGGACTAGGCCAACTCGGTTATTTGATGAGGATGAAGACTCCTTTACAGCTTTTTTTTGAAGCAGGACAGAAGAATCACGGTGTCATATGAGTTGTGCGGGTAATGAATGCGTGATAGGGATTATATCAGGGAGTCCATGCACTCTCTTTACCCGGCATCAACGTGAGAAAATACATTGGATTATATATTGACAACGTTGGTGCAATTGAGACATAATGCCAAACCAAACCCAACAAACAGAGTCTACTAGTTGTATACATCAGGGGAGGGAAATTGGCACTCAATTTCCTTCTAGACCGAGAATACACCGAGCCGGCTATGAGAACAGGCCGTTGTCTATCAGTGCCAGTCAAGAGATTTGCTTTTCACATTAATTTCAACTGAGATGCAGCGAGGGCAGTCTTGATTTCATGGAATAATGAATTGCACAAGAATAAATCAGAATTGACTCGAAAAACAACAGATGATAGTGATATGAATAAATATGAGTAAATGCACAGTCGGCACGTGATTGCCGCCCGTATCGGGCAGCAAGGAGGATGCCTCAGGCAGCGTGCGGTGTCTTGCCATCAGTGCAACCGCCACCCTGTTCTATCACTGCAAACAATACTGCGGAAACTGGCCCTTCCTTATTGTTATCTTCGACATTTCTCCTCTGCGTTCTTTTCCCCCGGGACATTTTCTGTCTTCTGTACCCTCGTCATTCAATTGAGTTGATTTAGTCCTCCTCGTCATGTCTCGACGTGCGCCCCCAGATCGGGCTGCGCAGAACCAGCAGACCATCAAGAGCCTACTGAAACTCGAACCCAACAAAGTCTGTGCCGATTGCAAGCGCAATAAGCGTCAGTATTCCCCAAGTTTCGTGCCACTTGCGAGATAAAATGGACTGACAATTACCCTTATAGATCCGCGATGGGCGTCATGGAACTTGGGAATCTTCATCTGTATCCGATGCTCAGGCATCCACAGGGGAATGGGCACCCATATCAGCAGAGTCAAGTCGGTCGATCTGGATTCATGGACGGATGAACAATTGCAAAGTATGATCAGATGGGGCAATGCGAGAGCAAACAAGTTCGTCGATCGATCTATTTCAATCGAGCATCTCGCTGACGGATTCCGCAGGTATTGGGAGGCAAAGCTGGCACCTGGCCATATTCCATCGGAAGCGTGAGTGGTTCGCGGTCTATCCTGAAGGTGCAATTTCTGAGATGGCATGATTGATACAGAAAAATTGAGAACTTTATTCGGACGAAATATGAATCCAAGCGATGGGTCATGGACGGTCCTATGCCTGATCCCGCAACTCTC
Organism: Evansstolkia leycettana; assembly: GCA_000787455.1. Lineage (NCBI taxonomy): Eukaryota > Fungi > Ascomycota > Eurotiomycetes > Eurotiales > Aspergillaceae > Evansstolkia > Evansstolkia leycettana. The sequence continues at coordinate 31,284 of JSYV01000062.1, read as the reverse complement.
GACGTTGGGGATGACGACGTTGTAGGTGTCCTACTATGATTGGCTTAGATCTCTGTATCCTTCTTTGAGAATTACGTGCTGACAGAGGGATGTTGTTTTGCTAGCCTCTTGCGGTTGTACAAGAAAAGGCAAAGATTGAACGTTCTGCATCACAGAGAGTTGCTGCTTCCAGTCAACCCGCGGTCCAACGGCGACAACCTCAGTCGATTGACCTCTTTGGTGATAATGATATCATTTCTCCTCCAGTCCGCCCCAGCACGACAGAGCCTACGCCGCGTGCAGCGCCCAAGGAGTCGCAACCTGCTTCCAAGCCATCTCGACCTGCCGATTCATTGCTCGGGCTCGATTTCTTCGGCAGCAGCCAGCCATCTGCCCCCAATCGCCTCGCAAGCACGGCATCCACTCCCTCTGGAACGGCGGGACTTTCTCGTCCCGATTTGAAACAGTCTATTTTATCCCTTTATTCAAAACCTCCACCGGCACCGGCGCAGCATGAGCGGACTTCATCCTTTGGCGACCTTGCGTCTCCGGCTACACAGCCATCATCAAACCTTGGTGGGCTGACGGACGCCTTCAGCGGATTGAGTTTCCCGTCCAACGCGACCTCTCCAGCAGCCAAACCGGCCGAGAAGTCGTCTCCGTTTGCCAATTTGGCCAGCTTCACCAGCGCAAAGTCCACCCTTGCGGCTCCGAAGGTCACGTCTTCCACCGCTGGTAGCAGCGGCGGTGGATTATTTGATAGTCTAGCGTCTCCCAACCCTCCAGCCCCCAAGCCTCGGCCGCGCGCGTCTTCAATTTCCTCCAATGGCTTTGCTGATGATTTGGGATTCTCGAGTTTTGCATCTCCATCTCCATCTGCCAAGCCCAATACCTCTCCACCCTCGGCGTTGTCAGACGACCTGTTTGGCCTCTCCTCTCCGGATCCCGCGCCTGCCGCACCCGCAACAGCACCAAAACCACCCAGCATCCCGTCTCCGCAGCAGGAGATAAGGTCTGCCTTCAATCTTTCCAGCCCTGCGCCACAACCACCAGCTCCCAAGCCAACAGTCTCAACCACCACGCCATCCATGTCTAACATGTTCTCCTCCACTTCGATTGACCCTTGGGGAGGCAATGCATGGAGCACCCCAGATCCTGCCCCTGCGCCATCGGGAACATCATCCATGATGAAAGTCCCAGACACACTAACCGCAAATGATATCGGTGCTGGTTGGGGAGCGCCCGCCTCGACATCCAGCACTGCTGCTCGGGCTGCTCCTACCGTTTCTGAAGATGAGGACTTTGGTGGATGGGCCAGCGCAGCACCCATCTCATCGACGACAACCACCACGACTACCACTACTCATACTACTTCTAGTACAGTTACTCCAGCTAAACCGGCAGGCGGGTTTGGCGGGGCCGATGACCTGTTTTCAAATGTATGGGAGTAGGCCATTCAATGAACATGGTTTGTCTACATCTTGTTTTTTAGACAGTAACGCAAACTCTTAATGACACTGTTCTTTCTTCCTTCAACTCGATTCATGATGTATGTCCCTTGGGATGCAAGTGAGAAACGTAGAATGTCAATGTAGCATTCACAATCGATATTTCTTATATGTACATATGTGATATTGTAGAGAATAGTATCCTTTTTGTGAAAAATACTCTATAGTATACATGTGATGAGTGATGTGCTTAGCTGTGCGAATGTTGCCTGACCTCAATTGGATCTCGAGATCTAATTATATAATGAATCTAATTATATAACAACTCATATCATCACTAAAACACTAAAACAGCACTTAGGAAACTGACTAAATATATATATTCACAGTTCTAACGTATAATGAAAACTTTTAACTTCTAAAAGAAAGAATGAGGAAGAAGCTGACACATTGAAACAATCTCAACATGACCGCATTTACTCATAACAATTAATCACACATGGGTATATAAGTCACAAATATAAGACAAATGAACAAGGTGAACAACAATAAGATATATAAAATAGACACAATAAAGGAATGTTCATCAAAAAGGGACGAGTCTGGAAACAACCCTCATAATCTCAGAACTCGCAAAAATACGGGAAAAAGACAAGGAGGGAGCGTAAAAAAGCAAAGCGATACTCCGTACAAGGCCCGCTAATCCACCAATTTTCGAACACTAGACGTATCCTCCTCGCGGACATGCGTGACCGACTCCTGCGACACGATCGTCGTCACTTTGATCCCACCCAGTCCCAGAGATGTCTGCATGCCGGGGCCGCTATCCTTGCCGTCACTGTCATCGCCGCGACGGGAAGATTCCAACACATGCATGTGGTAATCGGATTCGACGACCGCGATGGACGGTTGGATCTGTGAGAAGTTGGCGGTGCGGGTTCGGGAGCGGCCGTCTCTGCTCTTGCTTCTGTAGGCGCCGGAGGAGAAGAGGCGGGGCAGAAGCCGCGACACGAGAGGGCGGATGCTGGGGAGACAGGCGCAGATGATGGCGACGTTGCATTCGACGGCAGACCAGGTGGCGGCGCCGACGTTGTCGTATGTTGGGTCCGTGGATTTGGAGATGAGCATGAGAGATTTTAGGCGGAGGATGCTGGTGATGCAGACGCTGAAAAAGGAATTCTATATGTTAACTTCTTTTGTCCCCTTTGCAATGACGCGGGGGAGGGGGGAAGAAAAACTTACAATCCACCCAGGGTGAAAATGGCCATGACGGCCACCTTCTGTTTACCCGGTAAATGTAACGTCTTGAGCACCGGCATCGGGTATATCATAATGAGAATATCGGTGAGGATGTGCATTGCCGAATTGGAGAACCAGAGAGCTTCCTTGTTGAGACAGAAGCCGGGGACGGAGTCGTCCCAGAATTTCGAGACGGGAATGCAGTTCAGCCAAGCACTGATGACCGTCCATGTGCCGTATACCCCTAGGATTCCGATCAGGGCGTAGCAGGCATATCGCATGTTTCTCGACGTGGAAAAGATGCGCTTGTATTGGAAGAGGATCGAGGCTTTCGTGCTGATGAGGCTGGTTTGATAGACGGGGATAGTAGCCCAGAAGCACTAGATTGCGAATGGATTAGAAACAATATCAAGATAACGCAGTGTGAGCTCTTACGATCAGTTGTGTCTTTAGAATATCTGCAGGAATGTCAGCGAGATGGGCGCCCATCCCATGCATGACCTCTGGAAAGGATTGTTAGCAAAATGATCAAGGTAAAACGCTTGTGGACGATGTAAAAAAAGAGAGAAGTTTGGCAACGAACCGCCGTAGAAGAGGGCGAAGAAGGCCCAGGAGAAACACTGGCATCTCGAATCAGTTACATTGATCTCAATCGAGACGGTGTCAAAGGCCCGAATTCTCTCTTCTTACCAGAGATACCAAAATCGCCCAGTCATCCGAGCCCACCTGCTTCACCAGAATGATTCGAGTGTAGATGCGAACGGCCACAAAGAGAGTTGCTAAACTTGTGAAAACCGCGCTGATGACGAGGGCCTGGCGGCCGCGAGGTGTCTCTAATGTCGGCATCGTGCCATGTAGAGGGATATAGTAAACGAGGGTGGATTCGAGAGCAATACTCGGATGCGTCCAACGAGTCGTTGGAGACGTCGGTCTCTGACAAAAAGAGAGAGGTATCTCCTCAGACACCAGGGTCGATGAGGTCTATGAGACTCTCAGATTTCAGTTGATCATTTCATCTTCTGCATTGCGTACAGTGATTCTTCGAACAGTAAATGCGGATGGATATTCATGCGGGGATTCTCCTGCCACAGGCGGGAAGCAAGTAAGTATAGATAAACGAGGCCAAGTCAAGAGCCACCTCGATCTTTCTGACATGGGTCAAAGGTGCCTGAGATCATCTCAAGCGCCAAACTCGAACCGGGCAAATGAGACGACGAGCAAGTTGAGCAATGTCCCTGTCAGGCTTGAAGCCTTGGATGGGCCCCTCGCATACTCTCCATATGCGGAGCATTTCGAATCGATGGTCGTCCGACTTTTACCAAGCGGACCCATTCATTGATTCCGGCTCGAGAACAAGGTTTGGCGGCGGCACCATAGAGGAAGGAGAAATATGGCGTACGCGAAGTGGGCAGTGGACACTGAGCATCCAGAATTCCAGTCTCGAGTCCATAAACAACATATAGTCGTCTGTCCTTGCCTCCCGTAGCAGTTCACCTCTATATATCAAGTATGCAACCAAGAAACACATATATATGATTGACCTTGTACACAGATTAGTATCAAGGCAACTCTCGCGGCGATCTGGGATGCTCTGTGTGATGTACTGTATCTGTGCGCTTGGGATATTCGGGGTCAAACGTCCCCGGTGGGGGGTTGGAATTTGACAGTGCTGACTGTGTACCATTACTGATGACTGCCCTGGGTTTGAGAAGAGATCACTTCGTAGAGATTGTGCTTATGGAGGGAATAGGAAGATAAGCGGAAAGAGGAAGTAGAAAATAGCCGCCTCAAAAAGGGTCGAATACACCTATACCTCGCAGGGGAACATTTGCCGCCTCATGAGACAGACGCTATAGACGACTGTAAGTCTGTAATTGATTGACTGTGCATATCGTATTTCGAGGGCAGATGTTTCACATCCATGAGCCCGATAATCGGGGACCGTACGAGATCGTCCTATCCACTTCTGCAGCGTGGCTGGCATTGACCCACTGGCACAACCAATCTGTGCTCAGCTCTGACTAAGAGAAGCCAAGAAAGTTGGTTGACTTGACTAGTCACGGCGCAGACAAGTGTCAGAAGGAGACCATGCGGAGCAACACGTTGAGGAAACGCAGGTACATGTCCCTTCGCACTCGCAGATCCACAATAGTTTGTGTATGGTCTGGACTCCACTGGTATTTCCCATACTCCCATTGGCAAGCATCAAACGCCATCCCTTTCTCGTTTTCCCTCCCTCATGCCTTGAGCCCTAGAGTAGAGAGTCAGAGCTCTGCAGAGCTAACCGAGGTCACAGTAGCTAAGTGTTCTGCATCTCACGTAAGGTAATAGTATTCAATTGAAGTCCAACAAAAGCTGCGGACCTGATCCTCAGCCCTGAGAGGCTGAGAAGTGAGACTCTGAGCCCAGTGGTATGGTTTCCTGTACGAAATTACATACAGCATCTGTGCACGTTCTCCTGATTTTCGAATTCTTGCCTTCAGCCTGAATACAAACAAAGTATTTTTTTATTTTCATTTTTATTTTCATTTTTATTTTTATTTTTATTTTTATTTTTATTTTTATTTATTTTTTTGGCTAGCTAGTACTAGTTGGTTACAGATCAAAAGTAATTTCCATAGTTCAGTTCTACTCTATCCTACTGTTCGTTCATAGTGTTAGTTTTGTCAATTATATACCAGCCGTGGTTCTTCAACAAATGCTCGAATCGCCACAGCGGAGTTCTGTTTCTGAGGAAACAAAAGGCTGACTGACGGATTGGAAAGTGTGATTCCCATGCCTATAGAAACTGATAGACAGGGGCAGGTTGGTTTGGGCGGGGAGAGCTGTCGGGAATGAATCCCAACACATCCCATCCCCGATCTCCTGGGCAGAGAGACATGAGAGATCATTAGTTAATTACTGGAGAATGCCGGATTTCCATGGGCGCCCTTGGCTATATGACACGTTAACGGGCACGAGTTCGACGATGGTGGAGGAAATCGAGAAAAAGAAACGAGGCGAGTATGGAGTAGTACCTGCGACTCAATGACTAGGCAGTAGTATGTATTGCCAGAAATGGACAATGGAGAGACACAGAGATCGACGGCGTACCTCGGAGGTTATACATTGATCCCAATTCGGACAATGTAAAGACGCTGAACCCCAAATCAGGAGAATGGATGGTGAGACGTTGATCGGATTCAGCATGAAGACGAAATCTATCAATAAGGTAGTGTGGATCATCTTTTTAAGTCTTCTGCAAAGTCAGAATCGAGTAAACTGTCTTCTCTACATGTATCACCTGATGAGGTTGATCAATTCAATAATACCAGCCTCAATTTTCATCAAAGGCGCATTTTGTACGTAGTACATTGAGACTATTGAACCTGTCTCCTTAGTTGCCATGCTCGTGGAAGCGAAGCATTTCATTGACACCTCTATGGCTGAAGATACTACAATAATCACAACAGACAGCGGATTAGAATGATCGGGATGGACTTCAGAGTCCAGCCTCCCAGAACTCGCCTTCCCTGATGTCTTGACCAATGTTGCTTGATGTACCATTTCTCCATTATGCGATGCGCCAGTCTATGCCGCGAATCCAAGTTATCATTGACGATTTGACCTCAACCATACCCCTGCAATGGTTGCTTCGAAGCCAATTACCATCCACGTAACGAGACCAAGCCCATGTCTATTTGAGCGATAGTCTTCCTCGAATGTTGAATCCAAGTGATAAATCTCACACGACCGACGACATCAACAGGGCATGCATGTGTGGACACGAGAACCCTCGTCCCCATCCCAAGGATCCGACCGGACCAGGACCATCTTAAACGTCACTCTCGACATCCTCCACAGACGGCACTCTATCCAACTTCACACCGAAGAAGTCCGCCACCGTCCTGACACACTCACACACGACCTCCACATCCGCCTTGGAGACACCTATCCTCCTCATGCCCCGTATATGCCAATGCGTCTCGGTCCTGAGATTCTGGCTCATAATCGCGGGGAGCACAACCATCTCCGTCTCCACATCATCCAGCACCTGCCGATCGGACAAATACAGCCCATACGTGATCTCCATCGACAGCCACGCGAAATCCCGATGCGCCGCAAACAGATCTAACGTACTGTCCGCGTTTTGCGTGTAAAGCTTGCTGAACCAGCCCACGCCGCGCTCATGGTTCGCCTGATCGCACTGCCAGTTCTCGCGCGTGCAGGTGTAGTCTCTATCTTCTTCCCGTTCGACCCTGCTGATTGCCATGATGGCTTCCATGGGCTTGCAGACCCCGACGATGGGAACGGATTTGACCAGTGCTTCGCGCAGCCGGCGAACCAGTGCCTGGCGTGCGTGGGAGCCGGACCGCTTGGGCTGGTTGATCAGGTAGAGATAGAGCTGGTCGGCGCTCTCTGGCTCCGGGCTGGCCGCTAGAGTGGCGATCGTGAGGATGTACCATCGCTCTTCTCCGAGGTTGGTGGTCTGGAATTTGGATTCGATTGTTTGGAACAGTTGCTCAAACCGAGGGGTGACACTCGGTTGAGTTGCTGCGGTGGGTGGACTCATTCTTGTATTATTGTATTGTAGGCTGGAGTCCGTGTTCAAGAGCTTTTTCGTAAAGTCCTCTAATTAGCGGTAGGTACAGTACAGGGAAAATGAAGAAAAGGATATAGATGGCGGTTTTTTTGTCAGAGAATGTCTGATGATCACTTGGGTTGCGGTGACTGCAGTCGTTTTTTCTGGCTTTGCTGACGTGGATCAACAGCGTAGCATGTAAGGAACGGGGTTGGGACGACAATCATCAGACGCCAAAAAATTGAGCTATGATCACCGTCCATGGTTTTGAACTCAGATTGAAATTAGATGCACCTAAAATGTTGAAATTCAAAATTCGAGGACAATATACTTGCTTATCAAGGCGCTTTCTACTCCGTAGAACCCCGCCCGTCTGATAGACGAGTGCGACCATTCTAGCAGTGCTGCACTGTTTCGATGGGCCTTCCAGACTTTCAAACCATGATTTATTTGCCGCTGATCAAAAGGGTAGAATGTCAAAGAGCTAGGGAATAGAAATGAAAGGCAGACGAGGTAAAAGAAGAAACTCCCAGAGAGAAAGGAAACCCATCTGACAGCCCTTCACGCTTCCTCCTTCTGGCCATAAACAAAATAAAGCTTCTGATACCCATGTACCGATCGATCAAGGATCTCCTTCCTAACACGAGCAAGCAGCACCTGGACTTCCGCTGCGGTCCATCCCAGAACTCGAGTGAAAAGCGCCAGCGTGTAAGCCTCCAAGCCTTCCAGGTTTGAGACCTGCTGGAACCGACCAAGCTCCTTCATTTTGGGATCCTTGGGCCAGGGATTGATCGGAACCTGTCATTTTTTGGGGAAAAAAGGTTAGTACACACGTGTTAGCTGCATAATTCTTCTTGTTCTAACGATCTCCACGGTTAAACATACCTTGTAGATATCCTCCCTGACATTCTTGAATCCGGCATCGATCATCCACTGCTTGTACATATGCGCCACCTTCATATCCTTTCCGAATTTTGCGCTGGCTTCTGCGATTAATCTCTCGACTTCAATCAGATTCGGAGCCTTCTCCAAGCTATTGTCGTCGGCAAACGCCGCCGGTGTCATGTCCACCAGTTCCACCCAGCCACCGGGCTTGAGGTGGTTCTTCGCTTGTCGCAGAAGGCGCGGATAATCCTTCACTGAGCCGAGGAGACTTCTTCCGTGGATGAAGTCAAAGGGTTGGGAATAGCTCCAAGACGAGTCGAAGTCGTCGATTTCAAAAATACAATTTGGTGGGACCCTACCAGACGCGTTTTAATATGTCGCGACACCATCGAAGATGAAAAAAGCAGTTCAGCAGCAGTGCGCGTTGAGTCACTTACCAGCCTGGTTGGATTGGGCTCAGATCGGTTCCTGGACACAACGGTTAGCTTTCTAGAAAGGATAATACAATATTATGGAAATCATGAATGTTGCTCTACCTATCACAGTTGCGTTCGGGAATTCGCTGCGCTGCCTTGTCAGTTTGCGTCTGGAAGTGCGGCAGAGCTGGTCTGTCTTACTCGGCCATATCTATCGCCCAGATGCCAGTCCCTGTTCCAATGTCAAGGATCCTGTTAGGGTTTGAAATCGGCGCCCGGTATAAGGCACCGCCCAGGACCAGCCTGTGGAGGTGATGATGCTATATTAGACAGTTAGCGAGATGGTCCCTGGATTTCTCGCGCAGCACGAGAGGCAGGGCACAACACACCAAGTCCATGCGGTCCTGTTCTCTTTCATCGTTTGGCTGTAGAAGTCATCAAGGCCATCGTCAGAGTCGAGAGTACATCAGGGCTGGTGCAGCAACAAGTTTCCTTACAATAACATATTCGCCCTCTCGAAAGCCATGGTATCGTCGCCCGTTCTGGATTCGCAGAGTAAACTGATTAGTGGCTCTGCAGCAATTGATCGTCACCAGTCACAAAGAATAGCTCACCTCGTATCTAAGTCATTATGTCTCATCATTAGGCGATTTGTAATTTGGAAAAAAAGTGATCATGACCCTGAGCTCCACCTACTTGTAGTTCAGCACACTTGAAGTAAGGGATGTTGTGGTGCTGTCGCCATGTCTGGACCGAGTTTGCAAAGTCAGCTTAAGTTATCCAAAAGCTTCATGAGACGTCTGGACAACAGAAAACGCCTGAGTAGAACATACGATGCCGCATATGCAGAATCAGCGTCGTCCTCATCATCATCTGGAAAGACCTGGGATTGAAGTCAGGATCGTAATAACTATTAGATCTGAGAAGCGCGATTCCTAGCCTACATCGGGCACAATATTGACATGAGCAGTTGGGTCTAGGGAAGGCTGTGCAGGTGGCTGGCTGTGAGCTCCATCCTGAGAGGCTTGGCCCCCTGCGGCACGAGGGTTCTCAGTGATCATGATCGAAGTCAAGATAGAATATTAGCTAGTTCAAGGTCCGAACGGGACCGACTGGGTACCTCAACTCAAATTGGAGACTAAGAAGTTCTAAGATACCCAGTCGTAACAGAGGAGGGATGTTCATTATTTATGATCTGAGCATTTTGCGATCCCAGCCCGTGGTGACGCCAGGCATTTTACCCAGAAAGGCTCGGGGCTTGGTCCTTGTCTTTGTTCTTCGCAGGATCCAATTCAATGATCATCCTCCCCGGCGACGTCCTTGTTCGGACCATCCGCTGTGAGGACAAATTGCAAGATTGGAAACCGAAAGCCGTTGCCAATTCTGAATTCGAATTGATTTAGTTACTCATGTCGAATTGATGTCATTGGACCACGAACGTCTCCCCTCATGCTAGCACTGAGCTGGACAGCCAACAAGCCGTTTCGACAGCCCCGATTGTCAAGCCTGATTCAACAACGTACATAACCGAGCACGGGCAACGACAGCAGAAACCCACCTGCAAAAGTACCGTTTGCTCTTCCACGAATAGCCATGTTGCTCTAACTGCCACGTTGCATCACACCATCGTCCGTCAAGTTCTGATGGTCACTTTGGCAGTCCACAAGCGGTGACTTGACTCGAATAGGCACTTTTTGCTGCTGCAAATACTCGACACATTATTAGTGTATCCGGTCTAACCGCCAACCTCCACTTCATGCATCGGTTTCCTCATCCGAGACTCTCTTGCCCTGATGCAGCTGGGATACACCAAGGATCAAATTGAGTAAGTTCTGAGCTGTGTGTATGGAGTTAGTTTCTTACGAACCGCTTGTTGGCTTTACCAGATAGTGCTTGCTACAAGAAGGTGTACTAGTAATTCATGGTCAAATGACGCCGATTCATTTCACGATTAGCTTGAGAAGCAAATTACATACAGCGTTACATGCTTAGGTTCGGTGTTGTCGCACAATTTGCCGAACAGAGTCAGGAGGAGTGAGGCAATGTCGTGGTCTTTTGGTTTGTCCGTGAGGTCAGGGCACGGAAACGGAGGTAGGTGTTGCCTGGAAAGAACGCGTTGCTGCGTCTTTCTCGTCCACGAGGCAGTCGCTATTGATCAACGCTAGGATTGTGATGAATATATTCCAGTTAGACGGTGGATTGAGAACTCGTTCTGCCAAGGTCTTGACCGGTAGGTTCGAGCTGCTGCCATGTTGAGAAGGTTGCTGGCTGACACGGGGGCCGCCGTATGGCATGATTGAGATTGGCAGTCATGTGTCTGTGTATTCCGATTCTTCTCACAGTGAACGTTTTGATAAATTTCAGGTCGAGAATCCTGCAGGGATAAGGTGGAAGCTATGCCTTGGTGTATGGGCAAGTCAGATCAACTTGAAAAGCTGTCCGGAACATGCTAAAAGACAACGCGAGGGATTTCACACTTCATGGGAGTACTCCGACCTGTCGAACTGGCAAAGGTACCGTGAGACGGTACCGTCGGGGTTCAAACCCGTGTTTTCGGGGTCGCTCTCGAAAGTCATGATAACAACGATGGGGCCGCTTATTACGAACGCCGTCGACATGGGGAAATGTGCGTTGAACCTCTCCGTCACCGCTAATAGTACCTTTGCCAGTCGAGGCACCTGCCGGTGACGCTTCGAGAGGGACTTCATGCGGTAGTTGAGTGTTGCAACGGCTCGTGAGTGCCATCGGTAGGTATTTACCAAGTAGGCGGCCTCATATAGTTGGCATATCTGCGACCCACAGCAGAGCTGAGCTGCTTAATATGTGTCATTAGAACTGGAGTTGGAGCTTGGGTTTATCTATCTTCGGAGACGGCGGCAGGGCTGGGGTGATGTATAGGTTGGTACTGTGCCCGGGTCTCATTGGTGCGTCAAGAAGCGTTAGGCTTTCGATGCTCAGAAAGCCTTACGTAGACCAGGACGGCAGCATAAACTCCGTGCCCTTCGACCACTCCTTTGTTCCCAGTTCTGCACTCATATCGAAGGTACAGCGTCTCAACGTCCCCCAAAAGAAGGCCTACGCACATAGGGTTTTAAATCTAGGAGAGAAGCCCGTGGTGGCGTCGATAAAGTCAACGAGAAAGGAGGGCGAATCAGCATAATTCAGATGCTTTGATGATCCTTTGTGCAATATCACTTGTGACGTCAACCCTACCTCCATCGTATCCTAAAGAAACCTCAACACTAACGGCGTAGCGGCCCTGGCTGCTCTTAAAACCTGGAGAGCCTCCTTCTGCACAGGGGTCTTGGCATATCTGGTTCTCAAACAATCGGAGATCTGAAGCCTGAGGCCATCGGAGACTTTGATACCTGAACCCGACTCCAGAAAATCTGCCAAAATCGTCATATCATCCACGTCCTGTGGGCTAAGGTGCATGGACTTATGGGAATCTTGGTTCTTGGCCGTTGCAGGGCCTTGCCCGGGGTTATTGGCTCGCTCTCGTCATCTTCGTCGATGAAGCCCATGTGAAAGCTTGCGGACGACATGCGCGACGAGACAACAGATGAAGGGGGTTTCCTGGCGCTACTGCCAGGGGTGACCGGCGCGGACACAGGAGTGCTACGAACAGGTACAGCGGTGCGTTTAGCAGGCAACGTCGGCTCGGCATGACTATCATCATCGTCTTCGAACAGAAGTTGCTGGGTGGCGGTACTAGGCTTACTGACAGACTTCTCAGAGGACGTGCCGCGTGCATATGACTTGGGCACGTACCTTCTGCTATCGCTACTACTGAACTGCGCGGACCTAGCGCTCCCCGATGGTTCACCTAGAGCTGAGAACCTCATTGCTACCTTGTGGCGAGCACTAGAGCTCACTGGTCCTCATAAGTCATGCATATGATTGGCTTCTAAGCAGGCCTAAGATTCGGCAACCTGCTCTGGCGTGAGTTCCATGACTGTGTTCGAGGGGCAGAATCAGGGTCGGCTTTACCTCCAATGTAGACACCATGTGTGTCGGGATCCCCATGTCCAGAAATAAAGACGATGAGAGGTTCTTGGTACCTTGAAGCCAGGATCGCCTGTTCCTCCAGAGTCTTTACGAAACGTTCAAGGAGAGTTTCGCGCGGACCCATGGCTTGAAGATTATCGTGGTTGACCCCTTGCACCCGGGGGAACAAGGCTCGACAACGGCGGTACAAAGGGAGGCTGCACCGCGCAGACAGCTGCCGGGGCAGGATGTGCATGGCGTTTTCCAGGCGCGCTCTCTCGGCCACTTGAAAAGCTCGAGATCGGCAAGCCGACTGAGGCGGTCGAGGTCTTTGGTGCAGGCAACATAGGTGTGCTGGGCAGCCTGCAGTGGAGGTGCCGTCGACAGCATAAATCATCTGGATGTTGAGGAGGGCTGGGGACGCCGCAATGATGGGCGTGGTCGTACGAGCAAGGAAAAATGAGGAAATCAAATGGTCGGTCCTGGGGCTATCTCCCTGTCACTAACTAGGAATTCAGTCGTTGGTTCCGCGTGTCGAACGCGATGCTAAAACAAGTTGCTACGGCCGCGGTAGGACCCTTCTCCAGGTTTATCATGCAAGATGGGAAGATATGCGCGACCTGGTGAACATTTCGTTTTGGCGAGGTCGCAGGGCGTTCCCGTATGGCTTTCTGGGCAAGTTCTGTCGAAGGAGTTGCGCGATATGTGTGAGCAGTAGAACTCCCATCCCTCCGAAGCCAAGGTTGACGCCGATGATGTCGTTGTCGATCCTTCTGCCCCTGCAGGCAGCAGAGGGTGGTGCTTCAACCCTGCGCGGAATTGTTTGATGGGATATATATATATCTATAAATAACATGAAGTATAAAGCCTTATATCATTAGCGATTGGCCATTGGTAGTAGAGAAAAGGGAAGGAGGGCTCTTTGGGATCAGAAGAGGTTGAGGGATGAAAAAAGTCTTGGGGGATGAGAAGGGGAAGATGGTGTATTTAACGTAAGCGATAACAAAGAAACCGGATGGATGGGAAGGCATGGGTGGTTGTGAATCTGAATCATGAATGATATGCTACCCCTTTCCATCTTATGTCCTACTTGGAACTCCGTGTAAAGAAGATGAATCTGCATAGAAGACAGCGAGAAGAGATACGGATTCCCTGCATACAGATGGATGACATAGCACTTAAAAAATGCCCTTGTGAAAGGGCTGTTCATGTTGAAATAGGGAAGGTAAAGGATAGAGGGTATTGATGAATCATGGCAACATTGAAGGATGGAAGATTCTTTGCTCCATTCATTGACCTTTGCCTCCAAGTACAGGTACCTTGCTTATTGTCAAACCAATATTAGCAGACTATGAACGCAGAAAAGCAACACTGGGAATTGCGCCGTATACCGATCCAGCAGCATGGAATCAAACACAGATACGTCTTCATTGTCATCGATCTATCTCTGGAAATTGCTGCTTTGCTTCTGACTGCTGATGCATCATCACCTATACTCCTGAAAAGGCAAATCTCAGAATAAAGGCCAGTAAACGGCACAACACAGATCCGCATTGTGCAGATATTAGTGTACAATTCGAGGATTCAAAACACAGACACCAGATTCAAAGATTGCACCCCAATTTTCCTTCTCTACCGCATCACCAAGACGCCAAATACTAAAAGTTGAGTCCGCCATGTTAAGAACCTCCCGTAGTCAAAGACAAGGAAAATGAAAACGATACCGAAGTCACCATAACACGTCTCCGTGAGAGGAAGGAAAGAAAGAAGAGTCAACATGGTACTCTCGAAAAGTAGCCGTCTGAGAGCAAGGGTATTATACATACAAGGGTGAAACGTGAATAGAAAATAGAAAATGGACTCTCAAGGCCAGGGCTGACAGAGTCTCGTTACACGCATGGAGGATAAACAGATCGAAAGTATTCTTGAAGCAATCAATCGTTCTCCTTCTCAAGCACCATGATCAACTCGGTCAGCTCCTTTCGCAATGACCGATTTCTGTCCCAGATCTCCATGATCTTCGCGCGGTGACTCAGAAAGACGGCTTTTTTCCAGGGAAGATTATTGTGTTTCGGAGCATCTCTGTTGGGTAAGTTCCAGGCAATGTTGCGCAGAACCAAAGCAGCTTTATAAGCCACTCCGACGGGCTCGCCTCTCTCGTTGACGGGTGTGTCCATATAGAACCATTCGCGAACAATACGCTCCTGGAGCACTCTGCGCTTCGGAGTTGGAGGCTCTGCATCCGGTGCTCGCTCTTCAGGCAAGTGCGATGCCACGTGCCCGGCGACCATGGAGGTATTTGCACTCGGGCCAGAGGAACGGAACTTGGTGCAGTTGTCCCAGAGACAAGTATGAATGGGTGACGCCGCTTTCTCTAAGTTGTAATGGCCGGGAGTATCCGTTGGCTTCAAATTCATGTGGTCTGAGAAAACATGATTGCGAAGTTCTGTGGGGGTGGCAAAAGCACGTTGACACGTCTTGGACGGTTTCGTATTATCTGCCCACTTGCAGTAGTTGTAGGGAAAGCCTTGGAAGGTGTATGCAGTCTCGAGAGGACGAATGCCCTTGATGATGAATTTGGTTGTCGCGCCTGGCCCGTTTATGACTTGTGCCTGGGCGTTCGTAAACGTCGTGCTCACGTTCTTGATGAATTCTGCTGCAGGAAGAACACCCCCTCCTGGGACTCGAGGATCCGCAAATCGGCTTTGATAAGCCTGCCATAATGCGATTTGCGTAATTTCGCACTCCGGATCTTCAACAAAACAACACCGAAGCCAGCGGGAACTCCGCTCGGGTTCTGATAGCTCCATGAGCTCTTTGTGAAGCTCTGGTGGCACATGTGGGATCTCTGTTGGTGGCGGAGCCACCTTTTCTTCTTGCAGCACAGTCTCTTTCTTCGAAGGTCGTCCTTCGTATGTCAACAAGGCGATCATTCGTGGCACAAAAACAATAGGTAGGTTGAAGATGTCGATGAGTGTCTCAATATTATATGGGTATAGAGTGTATTGGTACCAAAAATCTAGCGCACCACTGAGAATGTCTTTATCCAGATCGAGGAGCGTATGGAAATATAGTTGTTGCAGCGTCTGCTTCGGTATCCGTTCCATGGCTCGGTTGGCGTCGGGTTCATCGACCTCTGTCGAGAAATGAGTTAACGCCCAGAGAGCTCGGACGACGTGAGCACGGTCCGGAGACTCTAGGCAATTGAGCAAGGAGATCCACAGCGGGTCCTCTGCATCTGTTCTCATGAACTTGGTCACTTCCTCTGCGATGTCCAGTGCATCATTCTTCAGTTCGTTCAAACGAGGTTGATTCGGAATGTTCAGAAGGACGACGAGGAAATCTCTTAAGAGTCCCCGGGCGTATCGAGACACGTAGAACGCATTTTCTCTCAACAAACACATGTTTCGCAAAGTCAAGGTCGCCTCCTTGATGTTCCTGAGATGATGATTAAATTCGTACGTTTCAAGCGTGTCGTTGGGCAGCGTAACAGGAATCTTCTTTATCTTTTCCAGTAGATCGCGTGTGCCATGCAACGAGTTCATCACGTTAACACGGTCCGTCGGTTCTCGAAAGTCGTACTGCAGCTCCCACCGGACGCCTGTGCATAGAAGCGTGACTTCCAGAGCTTTTTCCATGAGGGTTTCGGCAAGTAGTGGAAAGCCTTCAAATTTGAATTTGTCCCATCGTTGGTTAGATATTTGCACAAGATGGAATAGCGCGAAATCGACTTCATCCGGAATTCCAGACTGCAAGCCGTAATGCGCACGCTTGTAGATATGATCCGCTGTAAAATTCAATCAGCACAGCTTTCATAAAATGGAGACAGTGAAAACGATTGCAACGTAAGGATGACCTACATTTGGGGACTTCTAGATATCTAAGTGGGAAATAAGGGTCATAAAAATCGGGCTGCTTGGCCGTTTTCACTCTGTCGTTCAAGCTAAGAAAAAGACCCGGACGGTTTCCCGGCGTAGCCACCTCACGCGTTGACATCGGAACCTGCTTCTGTTCTTTTCCTTCCCAATGATCCACCGTAAACTGGGCGCTGTTCGGATTTGCGGACGGATTGAGATTGGCTTGGGGTGTCGAAGCCGGCTGAGGTGATGATGTAGCATGAGCATTCGAGCGCGATTGCCTGACAGGCGCAGTGTCGGGAATGAAAGGCTGGTTGGCTTTGGGAGCCTGTCGTAAACCCTCTGCATCCAGTCAGCATTATCCATGCAGAGCAACAAGCAATTCAACAACAGAATTTGAAGCACCAACCTCGTAATGAGGAGCGGGGAGTATTGGTACTCATTTTGATGCTTGATGAGGTCAATCGCTATCAATTCAAGCTGTCACGTTACAGACACTCTAGGACCGAACGTCTCTTCGGTGTCCAACCGCCCTTGAATGTCTCAAACCCTATCGAATGTCGCCAGATGATGCCCCGAAAATATCCAGATCAAGCTGTTGGGAGGCCAGGAAGCCTACAGCAGTCTCTGACGAAAATATCGCGGCCCGTACTGCAAGAGTTTCAGATTCGACTTCAGGTGCCAAACGGGGCCTCCAGTTTTTCCCTTCTCCAGGCTTTTCAGCCGGCTATTCCGCTGCGATGGTGACGGACCCTTTTTCCCTCAGCAACAGCAGGATGGTTTGTCTAGGTAGTCGGCGAGCCCTCTGCCGAGAAGCTCGGGCTGATCGCGTGCGATTCGAGCTATAGCAGGCGAGCAAAATCGCGAGGGAATAATGCTCTAGGAAAACACAGCCTCCCCTGGCCAACGTCCTTTAGAAAAAACCGCGTGAACTTGTGCGCTCGGAAAAGTGAATTTTTACCGACACAGACGTGACTGTCGAGCCACAATGCCTTGGTTGGGGTGGCCTAGAAGCTCTGCTCTGTTGAGCGTGAACTCGTCCAGTGATCGGGCTCTGAGATTCCAGCGACAAACCGCGCTGGCACAAGCTTCACTTTGCACAGACAGCGCGTCGAGATCGGCAGCAGAGCTTTTCCGCTCCGGCCTATTCCTCTTTGGGAAGGGTTGCTGAATCAGCGCTGAGTCACGTGCATAACTATCTCATTCATACCTCAGGCCTGGGATGAACATCCATCAATATTCTCCATCGACTTCTCTTTCAAGTCAAGCAATGCATTATGGCATGGACAGATGAAAATTACTGTGGACACAGGTTCCAATCTGCAGACAGGTAATATCAGATTAAGCTACCACGACCTCATTTTCAGCAAGGAACCATGAATTGATGTTTACTATCATTTGCTTTTCATTCCAGTATCACTCAGAGTGTTCATGTTTGCGATATTTAATCAGTCAACCTTCATGAGACCAGTTAGTCTAATCATTTCATGCAATAAGCTCTGGGATTATTGCATGCAAAGTCTCTAAGTAAGTATAGATGCCTAGGCAGCATGATTATCTGTCTATTACAGCATCAAATGTGATGATGCAGGATAGTATTTTTCTTGCCCAGTTACATGGTGTGGAATAACATGAACATCAAAACTATCTCAACCCTAAACAGCTTCAAACTCATGATCTGGTGACAGGACTGAAAGATCCCACTTTAGGGGGCAAAGTGGGTGAGCCAGGCCCCGACTATAGCTGGGATTGTGACTGTCTCTGGCATAGCGTGTCAAAGATCCATTGGTAGCTCTTTTTATAGTCCGTCGAGGATCATCCCCGCGTTGGTTCGCATTAATGAAATTTATGAGATTTCTACGAGTCTCCTTTTCCACGGCAACCAGAGCGTTAGTCTTACGCAGTGAACTGCCTTTGCTGCCAGAAAATCAGGACAGGTTGATCCAGCAGAATGCACTATGTGATCCGATTGCAAAACTTGCGAGATCGATTCACTCGATTCGCCCTCATGACAAGATTCAAGAATCCAAAAATATGGGTCGTGGTCACGGAAAACACGTTGTTTCGAACCTACCCATGGCTGCCAGTGTTTGTCTCGACGGGTTTCCCGATTTGGACATGCACTCTTAGACTCGTGACATTTCAAATGCGGACTTGCACCGTCCAGACCCGTCTCTTGTTCCAATGGCTTACTTGAATGCGAGGCTATCAGCCATTTCTCTTCGATTGTGCATGGAAGGGAGTCTACACAGCGCACAATGTACTCCAGGTCTCGACAACCCCGTGAGTCGACAGAAATCGCCCGTTTTGTCCTGGCAAAGTTCTCCCACACAAAGCTATCTATCCATCACAGCGGCCCAATACCCTGGAGTCATATCAAAGGAAATGGGGACATCATCGCTGTATTCGAGAGGAACCAAGTTCTCGGGAGTGAGAAAGCCGGGACTTTCCTTAGAGTGGTTCGAAATCAGGAAGTGCTGGTATCATCTCACCATCGACCTTTACCTTTCTAGAGGTTGACATGACTGCTGACATGAATCGATTGTTTCAGGAAGACATCGATCTTGCCCAGCTTGTGCGAGAAGCTGTGAAACATAGCCTACCAAATCAAAATGGAAACCAAAAGCCACCATTCGCTGTCATAGTAAGACTACCTTGTCTGGCAGTGAAGTATCCGCAGGAGGGTGTATATGTACGTGTCAGACCCGGTTCATCAAACCAAGCATTGACTGCTGACCTCGACTTAGACGCGTCGATTTCAGCTCCAGTTCTCTTCTGATCGCGATTACTATACTGCGCTAGCCATTCTCAGCGACATCAAATGTCCATTCACTGAATCGAGTGCTTCAGCGCCACCACCAGTAGCGAGACCGGCATCATCGCCTTGGACATTTGAACGGCCTTCGTCATCATCTACAGTGCGCGAGAGCTTGTCGGATAAGTCTGCAGTCGCTCCCAGTTACTTTGGACTGAATGCCACCCTGCCATTTCACGGCCCGACGAGGCTCAACACACAAGGTGCACACTTCCTCACCAAGCGCAATGACCCAGTATATTCTGACAAGATACCATCGTATAGATCGTTCTATGGCGCCATCCTACTCAGTCCCTACATACCACTCCACGAATAACATCACGACAATCAACAACCAACAAGCCCTCCTCCAAGATAACTATAGGCCACTGGACGAACCACCCCAGCCAGACTGCATGGCAAACGACCAGAACGCCTCCAGACCCTCTTCTAGACCTGCAACCTCAATCGCATGCCACGACTCTCAAACGCTCAACAAACTTCTCCCTCCGAAAAGAGAACTGCCTTTTCGAAAATCAGCACCCAAGAAGGCTCATGCAGCTCAGCAACAGCAACAAGCAGAAACTGCGCCGACGAGACCAGTCAGCACTGGCACCATTTACCAATCATCATCATCATCCAGACAACAGTCCAACCTTCGTCCCTTGAATCAAGCCCAAGATCAAACGGAGTCTGGCCAAACAGCGCCGCTAGTCCAAACAACTCCAAGACCAGCGACGTCGACTACTACTACTACTGCTGCTGCTGCTGCTGCTACCTCCATCATTGAGAGAGATTTCGCCTATCCAGCAAATTCAAATCCAAACGCCAAATCCGCCACCGTGCATTCCCTCGAGCAAGGTTTCAGTTTCCCGTCTTCATTTCCATTAGACCCCATTTCTGGGACATCACACTCCACGAAGCCAGGGCCAGCAGAAATGCCCCAGAAGAATCCCTCCTGGACCATGCAGCCACCGACCGGTTTCCAATCTAATACATCCACCGCCCCTAATGGACCAGACGTCATCACTACCGAAGACCTATCTGCCTATCTGTCCGCTCCGACCTCCGAGCGCGCCACACTGGTCGAGAACTGGGTGTGTCAGCAGCTTGAGGACGATGGCTTTCTTCAGCTTTGTCGGGATATCGAGGGTGTTTGGCAGCGGATTGCGTTTGGGATGTAATAGGGAGTTCGATCGCGGTGTATGTTCATGGGGCTTCGTATGAAAAAGTTCAAAATTAGACTTATTGTAGCGTTTGTTGTCCATCCATTGTCTAGCTCTGGCGTGAGTAGCTCTAATAATCTCAATACGATGCAGAACGCTGATCCTTTATGATGTGTCTGATAATGGATTCATATCTCCTAATGGAAGATCCTCTGATCTTAAAGAATTTCAATTGCCATAAGTACACCAACACAAAGAAAGGCCCAGTGTCACACTGACAACCAAGGTAGGATAAGGTGGAACAATATTCCGCAGAGATTGGAGAGTAGTCACATTAACGTATAGTTAGAAATCGCAATCGACAGCCCCATGATTCTGGTAGCATGCTTTTTTCATACCAAATTGTCAACTATAACTCCGTCGAGAAACGAAAACCCGACTCTTCACCGAGAACGACGGTAAATCAGCCCAGAGAAGACATTCAAATAGCCCTCCTTGGTAAGCATGGTGAAATCAACAACAATCCGACCTTGCGTCTGCGGTGGCGGTGCCAGGTTTGGAGATGTAGCACTTGGAGCGTTATCGGTTGAAGGCATGGCAGGTAGAGATGATGGAGCACCCGCAGCCGCCACTGAGCCCTCCGCGCCGACAGCCAGATCAGCCAGATGCTGCAAAGAGCGTTGTTCTTTCGGTCCGACGACTGGAGGAGCAGCGCCCGAAGGGCCGCTCTTATTGAGAGCGAGATCCTGAGCTGGACTCTCTTGAGCCTTGGTGCGTCTCCACTCGATGAAAGTACGAAATTTTGCATCCCAGCCGGGGGTCGCGAAGATGGCTCCGAACTCGCCCGCCTCGGCGGTCTGTTTCTCACGGCGCTCAAGAATCTCTTCGACTTTCTTCAACGACTCCCAACACTCGTTCGCATATTCTGGGAGTACTGTCGCCTCGAGAAGGGTCATCGTCGCCAATGCGAGGCTGTGCAGATCAAACGGTGTGGTCTGGCAAGCTGACGTGTGTGCCTTGTGCATCTCATTGACGAGTTCCTCGGCGCAATAGATGATCTCGTATGGGCTATAAACGAAGATATGACGTTTGATAAGAAGTCGGATAGTCCAGTAAAGCTGTGGTTCCAGGTATTCCAGGAAGGAATGGGCAGCCGCATTATCTGCGTTTTCGTGGAATTTGCGAATGTGTTCAACCTCCGAAAGACGTTCCAAAGATGCGGCAAGATTTGCAGCCACCATACGACCTAGGCCGGTGTTCGTTTGACACACATTATGCTCAAGGGTGACCAAGGTGACAAGTTCCGTGAGAAAAGTGGAGTACGCTGTATTGTAAATAATCAGTCAAGTAATTCCAGAGGTTGGTGAGGACGGTTATACTAACAGGTTAATTGCACCAGAGCCGCGGGAGCAATCTTCTCATCTTCAGAACCACCGATCTCATGATTACCAAGCACACTAGCATCAGCTACACTGATGGCGTGCCAGCGCGCAAGAATGTTCAAAGAGATCCAGTTGCGCCGTGCTAGATTTGCATCTCCGTCGATATCTGGCTCGGAGGATCGCTTGCTCCTCAATTGGCCGAGAATCTTGACAAGATCATACCCCACCTTGGTAGCAGCTTGGATCAGCGTGTGCTTCGGTAACCCGTTCTTCGCCAGAAGATTATCGTGCCCTCGAGAATCGCAATCAATGATCATGAGCAGCAAGGTCTCAAGCAAAATGATGTTGACGGCGTTCGGGCGGATAATGACCAGCTGGCGCGTATGATATAGTAACACGTCCTGCGCATTCTCGAAAGTAGACACTTTCTCAAAAGTACTCGCCACACGATCCATGTTTGTACGCGTAATGGTGAACAGGCTGTATAGGAACAGCTCTTGGATTTCACGGGTGCACTGGTGTAAAATCTCCAACAGACGTTCCTTGGAATGAGGCAGAACGGGAAGAAACGGATGGATATTCAGATAGTAACTGCAAGCTGTTAGACTTTTGCAAACGATGATAGTTTTCGCGAAAGATTATACGCACGCGTTGAGTGAACCATCATCTACATCCAAGGGAGTCATGTCCTCTTCGCCCGCCTGCTTGGACTCGTCCGCCATATCAAAAGCGCCCGGTGGCAGGTCATGTTCGTTGCCACTGGGTGGCCAAAACAAATTCCCTGGCTTTGGCGCTGAATTGCTAATAACGGCGGGGTGTTCTGGATCAGTGGGTGCTTCTCCTGCGTCTGCGTTGGTCAGCATCAACTGGCATATACACAAGGGTCGGGAAATACGAACCAAAAGCATTCTGGGAGCGAGGGTTGAACGAAGGCTGCGTAAACGAGGAACTTGGCAGTCCTTCGAATACAGAATATGTCCTTTTGCGACCAAGAGTGCCACCATCCATTGGCAAAGAAAAATCGTGGTACCCGCGCGGCGGCGACACTTCATTCATAGCGTGGTATTGCATGTCTGGGTGGACCATAGGTGGTTGCATCTGACTCTCCAGAGTATGTAGTCGTTCTGCCAGCTCCTTAATGTAACTATGATTGCGTGTCAGCCCGCTGGTGATCGCTTCCCCCAGTCATCGCCAATTTCGAACGCAACGAACTGCTGCTCTTGCTTACCCTTTGCTCGGACCGCGTTTCATCGGGACGCGACTGAACTGACAGACTACGCCGAGGCGACGACAATTCGAGCAGGTCTCGACACCGGATTCAGAACTCGCATCGCAACGAACCTGGCAAGGTAAAATCGATGAGTTAATTCTCAGGACGTCGCGCGTCGCGTCATCATGGGACGGCAGTTGGGTACCTTTTTGCGCCTGCATTCATCGCAAGCCCGTGAAATCTTCGATCTTTTCCTCCGTGCACTCTGATCTCCGTAGCTCAGGTCGTGATTTGGATCAACGCCGACTTGTTGACTGGGGGTGAACTGGAGCATGTGTTGTTGCTGATGTTGATCAGGCGATGGAGGATGGCCCATCTCAGGACCGCCCGGATTGGACGGAAGACCGTGATGAGCAACACTATTGCTCGAGCCGTCTGCAAGATTGGGGCCGGAAGTCTCTCTGGATAGCTCTGCGGATAGAAGCTCGTCGGCGGTCAACTGGCGATTGGTGTAATACTGCATGGCTCCTTGGCCCATTTGCGCCGAGTTGGGGGACGGGTAAGAGGGCGCCGGAGGCATATCGGAATGCTCGCGAGAATTCATTGCGCCCGTAAGACAGCTATACACGGCTTGAGGTTGGGGTCGATGCAGGAGCAAGCCTCCGGAAGAGATGGGTAGGAAGGAGGGAAAGTTGGAGGACGGAGCGACGCGAACGACGCAGCAGCAACAGCAGCGCAAGGTTTTTTACAGGCTAAATTTTCCAGGGCGGGGAGTGATTAAGAAGGCTAGCGCGGAGTGCTCGCCGGCGCTGTGAACAGGACACAGCGGACATCCTCGCGCGAACAGATTGCTGGGAAACATCCTCGCCATGATGATCAGATCTGATATTGCGGATGAGCATGGATATAGTTCCATACTACTATTTGGGGATGAATCATGCCGCCCGATGCGGAGACCGGGCTTTTTGTTTCTGCGTCCAGCGGCGGATTAATACTATTTCCCACCGGCCGGTCTGTCGAAAGAACAATATTGATGGTTCGAATCGTTAATTCTTCAGGAAGGTGATTGATCAGAAAATGACGCTGTGCTTTTCGAGGAGCGCCCAGTTTCACGACGGCGTGTTTCTGTTGTTGTTTGACCAGTCGTATATGGAGGATGTGGCGAATGATGCAGATGTGCTTCTGTCAAGAAGTGGACATTCCATCTTATGGAAACTAACTCATCAAGAAAAGATGTTTCGACAGTTTCAACAACAGCTTTGCATTCTCCTTTTGATTCACTAGACCTTCTTGTCATGTTGTGTTGTGATTCTTACACAGTTAGGCAGCTTTTGATCCACATTGGTTGATATATACATCGACAAAATTACAGAGGATGAGGTTAGCGGGTTGATGCTACTCTACAGTTCTGCCACTTTCACGAGCCATATTACTGTTCTCTTATCATATAAAAATCAACTGTATTCTCGGGACTCCGTATGAGAAGAGCCAATATCCAGGTACGCAGCTCGCGCAAACCACTGCTGCCAGTATTACTCGTCGAGTCGCGCGCGTCTTTTAGAAGGACAACGTGGAAAGGTTTTTTTTTCTGGAATAGCAATCTCTGAAAGGGCCTCTCTTCGAGTGGAAATCTTATTAATGCGACAATCTTTCTCTTCTCTAGAGGTCTCTTGGCCACATATGAGAAGCGGCCTCTCAGAGGTAGAATCTCAAGATTTCAACGACAAGGTGGTATTTCCCGTGTCCCGATGAACGACATAGTTCCTGAGCAGAATGTGGTATGGATCGGACTCGTTCGGTGAGACTGGTATCATTCTGCTTCAGGAACGAAACAATAATTATCTTGCCAGCTCAGTATGCACTTAACGCCCTCTAAGTATGCTCTACACAATACGCATGGCACCTGCATTGGGATGGCTTCAAGGCTTCAAGCTAGCAACTCAGGGGCTAACGGTGAGTGGAATGGTAACAGTGTGGATAAAGTGCCATTTATTATTACCTGTAGCATCATTTTAGGCCATTGCTACCGAGGCAAGCTTTGTCCAGATCATGAAACAACCCATCCACAGCGCAATACACGCTGAAATTGCAGGATATGGTTCCAATTACCAAGCTCCGGTGCAATTGACACAATTGTCTCCTGAGGACTTCCATAAATAGTATCATAATAATCAAGGGGTTGGTTGATAACAGCTGGCTAAGAAGCTGGCCTTTTCAATAGCTGCTAGACCAGTACATGCATTGCTAGATTTAGCCCACGGATGCCAGTAACGCTATCCAGTCACCGAAACTGACTGCATTGTGGTGGTTGACTTGCTGGGTATTTATTTCCGCTTTGGTGAACAACGTACTGAATGCGTTTTAGCTTTGACCTTCGATGAGCAGGCCTAATCCGTTATTGTCCATCAAACATGCAAGGAAAAGCAAGAAGAGAAAGAACGCCGTAGATCGACGGATTCTCTGTCTGGGGATTAGCACCGGCATGAGGATCCACCATTGTTGCAACAGGAGTACAGAGTACTTACTATCCGGGACTCTCATCGATGACTGGGAAATACACCCAGCGTCTCTTTACGCGCTTACTGGCGAAGGCTGCATGTACTGTTTGTTGTACTGTAGATACGTAGTGGGAAACCTTGATTATACTACAGTACTTCTGTAAATCCATCCATGCTGATACGAACTTCCCCGTGCTGGTGTTTGGTGGCGGTCCCGGTTTTACCCTATGGATCTCACGATTCATCGCGGACTCTCCTTCCCTTTTCTGATCAGGGTCAGCCCCCTGATCAAACGCTTCCACCGTCCACTAAAAAAAAGGACTGTGACGACATCTTGCAGAGCTGGTCGGTCACAAGAATCGAAACTCTCGAGATGCAGTACGGGGTAGGGAGTTAAGAGGTCATCATTCTCGAGGTAGAATGACGGCCTAAAATCGCACAAGCATGTATGTCGGGAGAGTAATTGCCACATCGGGTCAGTAGGTAGGTTCTCAGGGTCTTAAGGCTCTTGCGTGTCACCATATCGGGACTGGGACGTCAGACACGGTCCTGTGCAAGGACAAGAATAGACACTGAGGTGGACGGCCAACCCGACCGGTCGTACATAGTGCAACGTAAGACGGACAGACGATACTTCCGTACAGTACAGTACACAGTACAGTTCATCAAATAATCTGATCGACCGATACAGCATGGTCGAAATGAACACTTGTCACCTGAGTGCCTGTTCTCGCCCAGCCGCACGTTCTTGTCTTGTGTGCATCTGCCAACAATGACTGGCCAGAGTACGCTTTTAGTGGGCTGCACGGAACGCGGGAAATTCTTTCTAGAAGCCTTGGCCCAGGGCCGTGCAGGGCAAGAAAAGCAAAGCCTGTCCTGCATGTACGGAGTAATACAGTACTCGATCAATGAGAGCTATCGGGGCATTACCCGATATAACTCTCTTACTGTACTTTTGAGGCGATAATAAGATGCCTGTCAGAGCCTCGTACAGGAACAAGTCCACAACGTCTGTCTATGGCTCGCCGCCCATCAGTCCAAGTGGGGAGGTAGAATGCGTTAGCAAGTCCAAGTCACTACTCCACAACCTGGTCTCATTGTGGGAGAAAATGCAGGTTTCGTTAAGCTCAGTTAGCTAAGAATCTCTCCATCGTCCATTGTCCAGGCTTGAGGCCTGGATACTCTGGGGATTGCTGAGCATCCCTTGCGTTGATGGAGCAGATACTCTCGACGATTCGACGCAAGTAGAACGCGGAAGCGCTGATGACGGTTGTTGTAAGACCTGCTTAGAGTTCTGACGGTCTCGTGTACGGAGTACACTGGAGATCATCTTGAAGACGATCCTGGTCTGTTTTTGCACATCTGAACCAGGATAGCCATCGGTTGCTGGTACAACAAGACTTACAGTACCTAGCAATTGCATCGGGACAGCATCGTTGTAATAGAGTCTAGACATAGCACTTCGACTCGCCTGTAGAGAATCGAATTTGCTGAGGTTCCTTTGTTTGAAAGCGCAGATTTCACAGCGTTACCAGCGGCTACATACAAGTGAACGTACGCACGAAGAAGCTTGTTTGGGCTTTTCCAAGCGATCTGAAGTTTTTGAACCCTATGCCCTGAGAATCTGCGTCAAATAAGTGGTAGCGAGTGGGCCATCAAATAGCGAAGCATTCCAATTCCGGCAGCACAGGGAGAACTCGGTGTGCGGTGCGTGGGGATTTCGATCAGGCGTGGTGGAATATGGGCTATGGAGACATGTGTGGAGGCTGTTGGTAGTTGGTACATTACCTTTTGCAGCGACGAATATACTGTGTGTATGCAGGAGGTACAGACACCCTGTGTACTCACTGTGTAGTCTCAATATCCAAATTCTTCACTGGGGCAAGAAGCAGACGCACAAAGACGGAATCAGGCCGGGTCTCGCTCGGACAGTCCTGACCAAACTGCGGGTCAGATCATCCGGCGCCGCACAAGGACCATCGATGCAAGCACGAGGTCCTTGCCTGTCTGGCAGCCTGAGGCCAACGTCGCCCCCCGTTCCTCCTACTTCTTCCCGTCCCCCGTCGCCCCTCCTCCTCCTCTTCCTTTCCTATCTTTTCCTTCTCTCACAGGGTAACCAGTTGGAACTCTGCCTCAATTTTGATCGATCTCCTCTTCATTTTGGCCGCCACTACCGGTATTTGGTGTCCTGTCTCACGGCCGGCGCCAAACGGTGCGTAGGCTTTGGCCCCCCCCCTCCCCCCAGTTCCGCTTCTCGATTCCTCTTTTACATCATTGATTTTGTCGGTGGTTGCGTTGCGACGAAACGATCAGATCAGAAAACCCTCAACACCACACACCTTCGACGAACCTATCTCCGTTGGTGGAACGGCGTTCTGTGGCATCGATTTGCGCATTGGGAAATTCGAGTTGAGATACCCTTGCTTTGTTGAAATTTCTCTTACGTTCTCTGTCGGTCGAATCGCCAATTCGTCTCCTCTCCCACGCTCCATATCGTTCCCCTAATTGGACTGTGTGGCTCACCGCGCATTCGACCTGTGAAGTGAATCCGCCTTGACGGCCATTCGCTCCCTTTTGACGATTTATATTTCGTCTTTGTTATCTTCTATCTACCAAAACCAAACTTCTTGATCTATTTCTCCGTCGCGAATAGTCGCATGTTCTCCTTATAGCAACCGCGATGCTTATTGATGGCGAGAAGTGGGCTTGTGAAGCTTGCGTCCGGGGTCACCGTGTCAGCAGCTGTCACCACAGCGGTAAGTGGAAGAGATATGGACTCGTCCTAATCGGACTACGATGGCTGACTCCTCGGGCAGACCGCCCCTTGACCCACATCAACAAGAAAGGCCGACCAGTCTCTCAATGCCCTCACTGTCGCGGCCTACGCAAGTCACGGACAACCCACGTAAAGTGCGAGTGCGGTGACAAGAAGAAGAACAGTCACAAGAATGACTCCGACTCGCATGCCGTTGACAAAAAGGATCTCAAGCGTGAGCATGATGGTGATGGTGACCTGCTTCAAGTTTCTGATCTGGATCATACAGAAGAATCGCGTCAGCGATGTGGCTGCACTCATGGACAGCGCTGCACCTGTGCGCTGAAGAAAGAGCACCATCTAGATCCCGTCCCAGAGACCGGGCTGCCTCCGTCCCAGCCTCCAGCCCTGTCCGAGCTGAAGAAACCTCATCTGACCTCGACCAACACCGTCTTCCGGGATGGTCATCACAAGCCAGCCCACAAGCACAATGACATGGCTCACAAGTGTGGGATGCCCTACACCATCCCCCGTTCGCACACCATCCATTCAACGTCCGACATCGCCCGCCGCTCTGTGGATCATCTTCCTCTGGCGCAGACTACCGTTACGGGCGACAAATTATCCCACCGTTTGGAGCAGCTTACCAATGTGCCACAACGCCTTGTCAAATCGGAACACGGCTCACCCGAGAGTGCCCCCGTCACGGCCTTGGAGGACATGCCAACATCCATACCGCCACTTGAACTCTCGTCCTTCCTTGACACCTTTACCCCTACGTCGGCGCCGCCCCTGGAGAAATCGACCGAGGGTTCCTTGGACCCTGCGTCGGTGCCGACTACGTTTGATAAGATCCCGCTCGAGCAGATTATCACCAGCCTCCCTCCCTTGGACGTCTCGTCGTTCTCCTTCCCAACCACGACCACCTCACCGATCACCTGCATGGCATTCCAAGATCCCTATGGGGACAACTACTTTGTCTCCCCTGACACGGATTTCCCCCTGGGCTCTGCTGGTCTCAGCGCTCCCCCGGTTGATTGGTCGAGTTTCCCTTTGTATGCTTCAGACGTTCCTGCCGCCACCAGTACTCAGACTCCCTCGTATGCCAGCTTCGACTACAATTCCTACAATCCGGGGCTGCCCGCGCCATCATCGTCCGGTGATATCTCCGAAGTTGATGACTTTGGTGGGCCGCTTCCCGCCGTTGGAAGTGCCGGTAACGACGTGCATGATCTTCACAGCGTGAGCGAGAGCTCAGAAGTTGACCAGTATCGCATCAGTTCGGCTTCCTCCTTCATTGGTCTACCTCAAGCTCAGCTGCTGTCGTCGAATAACCTTGAGTCAATCAACATTGACGATTTTCTCAAATCAGCCAATGAGTCGACGGCAGCCTTGGAACATCAGCTGCAGGTCAACATGGGTATGGAGACCAAATCTCTCCCCACGCAGACCGGCTATGCGATTTCGCAGGCACAGACCTATGAGCCCTTGTCCACGTCTATCACTAGTCTTCCGATAACCGCGTCCCCGACAGATCCGACCTGGCCAGCTAACCTGTTTGACTCGGCCCCCATGTCGATGGACGACAACTTCTATCGCCAATCGTGGGCCTAGCGAGTTGGATGTAAAAGTGAATTTTCTCAGTCTGCTACAGTGGCTTGCGGTCTGTTTGCAGCAACCTTTTTACCACCACCTCCACACCGTCTGAGGGACGAAATCCACGTCTTCATGACCTTGATGAGAGATGATGCGTTGTTACATTGTTCAGTTAGCCAGTCCAAAATTTATTCAGCCATAGTATTGAAATTTTAACGTCGCCCATAGCTATCTTCGCTGTATTCTTCTTCCAGGGGGTTGTATTTTGGGTATCCCGTCTTCCCTGCATTCGTCCACCATTCTGCTTTGCCCTCTTGCCAGGACATTTGATTCGTCATTACTGTCAAAGCGATACCCATATTTTAGATGAAACGAGGCATACGATGCATACAGCGCCATTCATTTGCATTGGACATCCCTTGGCTTACGTGTTTACGGTCTTCTAGGGAAATCCCAGTGGATATGGCAAACCGAACCAAGACACTTGGTCTGCACTTTCTCTTTCGGTGAGATGATACCACGATGGCACCTGAATATCCTCCCTTGATGAAACAGGGGCTCCCATTTCATGACCTTCTACTTTGATTTCGACGACTGTACCTTTTTTCCTCTGCGCTACCTCGTTTTCTTTCAACAGCCCAATGACGATGTACATAGTTGTAGACAAGAGGATCCGACACGACAATGATGCACAGATATGAGCAAGAATTACACAATATGGGCCAGTCAATCGATGACATGGAAAAGTTTCAAATCGGACTGTCATCCAAGCTCCTGCTGCTGCTAGTTCAATTCCCAATCGCTTTTCCTCCCACGCCGTAGCGGTGTAGCAGTTGTAGCCGCGTGTCTGATCATCTGATCCATCTTGTCGTCAGTCCTGTCGTGTGTCATCAAACCTCAGGATCAACAAGAGGAGTAGAGTGCACCTGCGCTGCCCACGGGTGACTGGTATAATGAATCTGGCGGTGAAAAGAATCGACATCAGGACCCTGTCTAGAATCCACGGATCTTTACTCCGTACAGTTAGTGTATCAGCACGCACCGCCATTTCAAACAGCCATGTGGATTTCCATGGACGATGTTCCTTCACTGGAAGATCGGGGAAAAAGCTTGATTGTTAGCTAAGGTTTCAAGTTGCGACTTGCAACAGGGTTCTTGCAATTCAACTTTGCTCACGAGGCCTTTGTTTTCTTTTCTTTCTTTCATTTCTTTTCCCTTCCTCGACTCGATTCTATGGAAATACTATATCCTATACGTATATACGTAAGCCATGTACTGGGTGTGCTACTTCATGTACCACGTGGATTTCAGTCTCAACCAGTTATACAGAACTGTATGAACAGTCTGAATTACAATCAGCTCAGCTAGTCTAGACGTTCAGATCTTTTCATCCATCAGTGCCGATTGCCGATGTGCATCCAAAAAAAGGAAAAATAGATAGCACTCACCGATGATATATTCTATGTATAGTATCTACTACTATAACCGAACCCATCATCCCTGTCTCCCAC